>PVIR01026054.1:5739-19006 GCA_004026965.1 Petromus typicus | reverse complement strand
GACAGGCGAGAGAAGCCTGTTTTTTGAAGGAATGCTTTTCACACTGAAGTCAGGGATTGCCAGGGGATCTACAACTTTATTCTCAGCCATTATGATCATCTTTTTCCTTTAAAAGTGATTCTCTCGGGCCGGGGAGTTAGCTCAGTGGTTCCGGCGCCTGTCTTGCAAGCGCAAGGGCCCGGGTTCGATTCCCCGGTAACCACATAACAATACTGGGTGTGGAGACCCACACCCAGCAGCAACCAGTACCATATACCGCAGTGCCAGGCGCTGTAATCCCAGCACTCGGGAGGCAGAGGCAGGAGGATTGCTGTGATGTGAGTTGGAGGCTGAGCTCAGGGCCAGCCTGAACCACAAAGCGAGACCCTGTCTCAAAAAAACCTAAAAAAAAAAAAAAAAAAGTGTTTCTCTCGAGATGTGATGGTGCATGCCTGTAATCCCACCATTCAAAGGATCTCGTAAGTTCAAGGATCCATGTGTTCAAGGCCAACCTGAACTACATAATGAGATCCTGTCTCAAAAACAACAACAAAAAACGGGGGCCGGGGAGTTAGCTCAGTGGTTCTGGCGCCTGTCTAGCAAGCGCAAGGACCCGGGTTCGATTCCCTGGTAACCACATAACAATACTGGGTGTGGAGACCCACACCCAGCAGCAACCAGTACCACATACTACAGTGCCGGGCGTGGTGGCTCACGCGTGTAATCCCAGCACTCGGGAGGCAGAGGCAGGAGGATTGTGATGTGAGTTGGAGGCTGAGCTCAGGGCCAGCCTGAACCACAAAGCAAGACCCTGTCTCCAAAAACCTAAAAAAAAAAAAAAAAAATGAGTCGTGTTAGGAATGGCACATATCTCTAATTCCAGCATTTGGGAGGCTGAGGCATTTTAGTGAGTTCCAAGCCAGCCTGAAGTGCACAGTGGCATCATCTCTCAACAAAAGTACATCACCTTGTACACGTCACGTCTCAGTTATGTAGGAAGCATGGCAGAAGGACTATCTGAATGCATGAGTTTGAGAACAGTCTGTGCAATAGAGTAAGACCTTACTAAACCCCCCCCAAAAAAGCAACTCTTTGTTTTTTCTGAGGTTTGAAAAATATTGCTTAATTTTTTTTTTTTTTTTTTTGAGACAGGGTCTCGCTTTGTAGTTCAGGCTGGCCCTGAGCTCAGCCTCAGACTCACATCACAGCAATCCACCTGCCTCTGCCTCCCAAGTGCTGGGATTACAGGCGTGAGCCAACACATCCTGCACTGTGGTATGTGGTACTGATTGTTGCTGGGGTGAGTCTCCACGCCCAGTATGGTTTGTGGTTACCGGGGATTGAATCCAGGCCCTTGCACTTGCAAGACAGGTGCTGGAACCACTGAGCTAAATCCCTGGCCCTTTTGCTTAAATTTTTGGACACAAAAATTTAGGTGTTTGGTACATGTGTCTGGTGTTTTGATCAGTTTTCTCTGCTGATACTAAAGATTGAACACAAGGTCTTTCCACCGAGCTACATAAGCCCAGCATTTTTGTGTTTGATTTATTTTGAGACAGTCTGGCTAACGTCCCGAAATTGTGCAGGCTGGTCTTGAATTTGTGCTCTCCTGCCTCAGCCTACTAAAGGACTGGGCTTATAATCATGTACCACTGTGCTTGGCTCTTTGAATATATTTAATCCTACTTTGGGTTGAAGAATATTTAGCTTTGAATTGAAACCAGTGTGATTTAAGAAGCCTTTTAGGAAATCCTTCAGATGGTGTTCCATTGAAGAACACCTAGGGAACCCAGGCAAAGACCCTATACATGTTGGGAACCATCTCTTTGGAAACTAGCCTTAGCAAAGTAGTGGTGAACATTTCGGAGTTTTAAATCATACAAAGAACCTTCTCCAGCACACATGGGAGAGGTTTGTCACTACTGCCCTTGAACATATAGACTGCACGTTCATCTATTCCTTGGAATTGTCCCATGGTCTCTGAAGGATGAAGGTAAAAGCTACCATTACAAAATCATGAGCTAAGCTGGGTGTGGTGGTGCGCTCTGTAACCCTAGCACTCTGAAAGCCTGAGGAAGAAGGATGGATGCCTAACTTCAAGCCCAGTGTGGGCAACTTAGTTTGGCGACTTAGTAATACTCTATCTCAAAAATAAAAAGGCCTCAAAATGCAGGTTGATGTAAAGGGCCAAAGTTCCATCCTCACCAAAAACAAAACAAAACAAAACTTTCTTTCACAGCCTGTGAAGAGTCTGACCTCCCCAGAAGGGCCCCTATTCCCCATAGAGTGTCACAGCCATGGGTTTGTCCTGTCCCATTAACACTCCTGGTTTTGAGACAGGATCTTGCTGCATACAGTTGAGGCTGGCCTTGAAATCACTATGTAGCCAAGGATGGGCTCAAACTAGCAGCAATCCTCCTGCCTCAGCCTCCTGAGTACTGGGAACCATAACACTCTTAATCTCCCCTTACCTTCAGCAGATACCTTGCAAGATTTAAACTCCCTGCTGGATATCATAGATCTTATCAGGTCAGGTGGCCAGAAAAAGGCCTAGGGAATTACTAGTCTAGTAAAATGAAAAGTTCAAAGGAGGAATTGCTTGCATTCTTATTCGCCTTTGTCAAATGTCTGTTTCTCCTTAAAACATACAACTGGAGAACAGGGAGGTTGGGGAGGTGAGGTTTATGCCTGAGGGCATGGATGAGACTAGCCTGTCTGATTATCCAAGTCCTTGGCAGTAAGTATAGCCTGGATCACTTAGGTTCTGTCCCAGCACAGGTGTTTGGCAAGTAGGACAACAGTTCACAAGAGATGGGGAGAGAGAAAGAGAAAGGAAGGAAGGGAGAGGGGAGGGATAGAGAATGGGGGACTGAACCAGGACCTTCATAATATGTCCCCATTCCTCCCTTTTTTTTTTTTTTTGAGACAGAGTTTTGCTGAGTCACTAAAATGCCCAGGCTGGGGCCAAACTTTCAATCCTTCTGCCTGAGAATATAGGGATTACAGGCATGTACCACCACATCCAGCTAAGAAAACAGTTTTATGGGGTAATTAGGGAAGGCTGGAATCTGGCAGATTATCTCAGTCCTGGCATTACAGTATTAGAGAGAAATCTTTATGACTTGAGGGGCAGTTTGGTTTCTGGGAATTGATTCTTGCTTGGAACAGTTTTGTGAGGCTCTGGTGGAATCTAAGCTGATCCTCGCTTTAGAGCAGTGGAGATTTCTACATATAGCCGCATACCCCTATAAATCTCTTGTCTTGATGTTCTCAGTCTTTACTGGAAATGTGATAGGTTAAGTAAATTTATGGCTAATAAACTGTCTTGAGGTAGGTGTTGTAGTGTTTTTGGGTCTCTGTGAGACTGAGGCAAGAAGACGGTCAATTCAAATCCAACGGGTGATTTAGTAAGAGTCTGTCTCAAAAATTAAAATGGGCTGGAATGTAGCTTAGTGTAGCTGTGTTCAAGTCCCAGTACCACAAAAAAAAAATTAAACAAAACTAATTGTACCAACTTTTAGATAAATATTCCCTAAATGACTAAAATGCCTAAATGCAGAGACTATCAGGATTAAACCCAGAGTTTTACAAAATAACTATCAAGTTTGTTTTACTTTTAGTTACATAATGCATCTGAGGGCTCAAGTAGAGAGCCACAGTTTGTAGCAAAACACACTTTTAAATCCTCAACTGCCTCAGAAAAAATCACAAATCATGTCTCCAAGATGTCTGTCTTTTGTCTCTATGAGGGTCTTTGATTCACTTTAGATGATCCTTTAAGGCAACTATTTTTATGTCTCTATTTTAGAAAAACGGAAACTGAGGCACAGAGGTGAAGTAAATTGTTCAAGAACAAAGCTACAGCTGGGTGTGATGGCGCATGCCTATAATCCTAGTACTCAGGACACTGAGGCAGGAGGATCACTGCAAATTAGAGGCCAACCTGGGCTATACAGTGAGTACAAAACTGAACTACCTAGCAACACCCTGTCTCAAAAAAATATAAATAAATAAATAAAAATTTAAAAATTGGACAATGAAAGTTGTGATTAGGGCCAGAGATTTAGCTCAGTGGTTCCAGCGCCTGCCTTGCAAGCACCTGCCTTGGAAATGCAAGGGCCCAGGTTCCATCCTCGGCAACCATATACCACAGAACTCAGCATGGTGACTCACGCCCCTCCAGCAATCAGTACCACATACCACAATGCCAGGCATAGTGGCTCATGCCTGTAATCCCAGCATTTGGGAGACAGAGGCAGGAAGACTGCTGTGAATTTGAGGCTGAGCTCAGGGCCAGCCTGAATTACAAACTGAGACCCTGTCTCAAAAAAAAAAAAAAAAAAAAAAAAAGATGTAGTTATCTGCTAGTGATGTAGATCAGTGGCACCATGCCTGCCTTGCAAATGAAAGGTCTTGAGTTTGAGCCTTGGTACAGAAAAAAAATCATAATAAAAGACGTAATTACCCACCCATATTAACCTCGGACATCATAACTGAACATACCTATAGTCGCAACTACTCAGGAGGCTGCAGGATTTTTTTTTTTTTTTGTACCAGGAATCAAAGACACGACCTTAGGTTTGCAAAGATGATGCGGCGCCACTGAGCTAAATCCTTGGCCTCTGAAGGAGGAGTGCCAGTTACAAGCCAGCCTAGGCTATACAAAGACCCCATTAAAACTTGTAGAAAAACTCACAAGTACATACACAAAAATTTCACAGACAGTACTAGAGAGCACAGGCAGGGGATGGAGCACTGACCATCCCAAACCTATCTATGAATCCTCAGGTTCTTTCCCTATTGCTAGGGGAGCAGAAGGTTAACACTCCTTCACATCACACCAGCCTCATCTCCAGTCACAAATCCTAAATTTAGGGTTGAAGCAAACATTTCCACATCTCCATTTGTTTGTATGTTCTTCCTTCTTGGAAAACTCGACCCCTACAGGGTGCATTCTCTAGTCCAACCCTGCCTCCTCTTCCCCAATGCACTTTTCTCCAATTCATACCTCAATTCTCAGAACCCCCGAGGCAGGGGTCTTTGACCGGCCCTACCCTGCCCTTTGAGATACTATGACTTCTTCACCAAAAAGTTTGAAACTGTTAATACCTAGGATGTAATTTAACGCACTGTCACTTGTTATGGTGTCTCCCTCCAGTGGTTTTTGTAAAGTAGGTTAATAATCATCATTGTCACTAATATTCCAGAACATGCAGAGCACACAGTAGAGGTATGACACACAGTAGGTGGTCACAGGTATATTAAATTAATTTTTCCTTATTTGTTTATCACAAGGTCTTGCTACGTAGTTAGGGCTGGCCTTGAACTCACTAGGTAGCCCACCTGGAAGTGGACATAATACTGCCTCAGCCTCCAAAGGCTGGGATTACAATCTGGCACCACACACGCAGCTCGACTTTCTAAACGAACACGTTTGCTACAGGTTTGGAGAAAACTAACAAGCTCATAACAGAGCCGAACGAACACTCCCAGGTCTACTGAGCAGGGAGCAGATGGAACAGACTAACAGCCAACTCTAAGAGGGCAGATCAGCGAGGTGACACACGCAATCACATGCAACTCTCAGGGTTAAGGAGAAGGCAGCCTCGCGCAGCATGCTGGGACAGAAGGCCGCGTCGGCTGGGATTTGTAGTCTTGCCCCTGGCTAGAATGAGCAGGCCGGTTACAATAGCAACAATCAACTACGCTGTTCATAGGTTATGTTCAGGCTTTATTTGTTCTGTACAAAATACCAAGGTTCTCCCGGGCAAGTATACTTGACAGCATCTTTAGAACAAACCTCTTGTCGCGGAATCGGACGCGGCTGCGCATGCGTAGGCCTTGCGTCCCCGCTTGCGCTCGGAGGGCTCCGCCCCCGGAAGCATTGCCCTGAGAGGCCTCCTTGAGCCGGGTGGCGCAGGCGCAGTGTCCCCGGGCCAAGATGGCGGTGCGGTGTTCTGCACGCTGGTTGCTGGTGGTTGTGGGGACCCCTCGGCTGCCGGGTGCAGCGGGGAGAGCTGCGCGTCCACCGTGGAGGGGCGTAATTGGGGCGTCCCTGGGTCGCAAGCTGAATGTCTCTGCCTTCGCGCCTTCCTTGGGCGCTCGCGGTCCCCGAGCGCTGCTGACATTGAGACCCTGTGTCAGCCTTACAGGTGAGGGCAGGCTCCGGTGCCCGAGTAACCGTTCTAGAGTCTGGAAAGGAATGTCTTGATTTGCTCTATGAAGGTAGCAAGGTGGAGATAGCTTCTTATCGGATGCAGAATTATTGGGAAGACAGGTAATCAGAAAGTAGACAGGCCCAAAAGTTAGGGAGAAAAGCTGCATAGAGCTCGGGGTGGTGAAATACCCCGAAGGCCATGAACTTTCGCCTTTCTGTCAGCATTTCTCCAGGCGCTGCCACCTTACTGCGTCTTTCCCCATCTCTACCTCCTGTAGTGCAAGGAAGAGGCAGCCTGACATTCGGTGAGTGCTGGACAATCAATATCTTCCAAAGTGCAGATTATCACCCTCATCATTATTATTGTTGTTACTATTTTTTTTTTTTTTTTTTTTTGAGACAGGGTCTCGCTTTGTGGTTCAGGCTGGCTCTGAGCTCAGCCTCAAACTCACATCACAATCCTCCTGCCTTTGCCTCCCGGGTGCTGGGATTACACGCGTGAGCCACCACGCCCGGCACTGTGGTATGTGGTACTGGTTGCTGCTGGGTGTGGGTCTCCACACCCAGTATTGTTATGTGGTTACCGGGGAATCGAACCCGGGTCCTTGCGCTTGCAAGACAGGCGCCGGAACCACTGAGCTAACTCCCCGGCCCTATTTTATTTTATTTTATTTATTTTTTTTTTTTGAGACAACCTCCATATATATAGTTCAGACTGGCCTTGAACTCACTATGTGTCCCAGGCTGGCCTCGAACTTACAGTGATCCTGCTACCTCAACCTCCCTAGCGCTGAGATTACAGGGACACACCACTATGCCAGTCATCCCTATTTTAAAGAATGTGAAAGCAAAGCTCTTAGGAGAATTGACTTGATCCAGGTCATAAATTGTATGAGTTTTCTCAGATCTAGAGCTATAGTTTCATAGTTTATGCTCTTTCCATCACGTGGAAATAGAAGGACATGGTGTTTTAGAAACCTTATCTCGATGCTTATAATAACACAAACATTTGTTGAGCATTTACTGGGGTACTGTGATTACATTTTACAGAGAAACAGGCTTAGATGTTAATTTCTAAGATGTTACAAAGCTAAAAAAAATGGTAGATTTCTGCTTTGGAAAAAGGAGTGATTTATTTTGGCTCATGGAGAACTGCTAGCCTAATTGCTGGATTAATATCATTTATATGTAGTAAATCTTCGTTTAGATTTGATATTTTCATGTGCCATATGTTGAATGACTTCACTTTAGCAAGAACAAAAGAAGGAAATATTGAACAATTATCACGTTCCTGATTTGTGCTCATTGATTTGTGACTCCCAGAATTTGTACAAACAATATTAAATCTACTTATAAGTTTCTAAAGAAGGTTAAAAAGAGCTCTGGCTAGGTAATTTACTCAAGATAATTTCTTGTTAGAGTCCAGTTTTGTAATGATTGCCTAATTGATAGTAGTTAACATTTCAGTAATTGTAATTATTTTATGCAGCTTAAAAATCATGGGCAGCTAGGTGCAGTGGGACATGCCAGTTATCCCAGCGACTTGGGAGGCTGGGAAAGAAAGAGCTTGAGCCCGACCTGGGCAACTTAACAAAAGACCTTGCTTCAAAATAAAAAAAAATGAAAAAGGGCCAGATATAGTGGTGAATGCCTGTAATCCCTCTGCACTCTGGGAGATTGAAGCAGGAGGACTGTAAATTTGAGTCCAGCCTGGGAAATTTAATGAGATCCTGTCTCAAATTAGAAAAAAGACTGAGAATGTAGTTCACTGTGAAGACCCTGGGTTCGATCCCTAGCACCCTCTACCCCAAGACAAAAAGAAGAAAAAATATAAGAGCATGAGCTTTTAGGACAAACAGACTTGCCTCCATCTGCACATGTGACCTGGATGTATTTAATCTCTTGAGCTTCTCTTAACCATGAACATTCATTTATTGTGGATATTTATTGAGGCCCAACATGTCAGCCACTAGCATCACAGGTAAATATAGATGAATTCAAGTGCCTCAGCCTAGACAATTTCTCTAGCTTATTAGCAGGTACTCTAGAATCTCCCTGAACTTATTTTTTAAATAAATTAAATTTCAAAAAAAACAATGTTTTTTTTTAAAGGAATTGGGATGTGTTACATACATTTACTAACTCTGCAGGAGGAGCACAAACGTATTTAAAAAAAGAAATGAGATGGTTGCACCCCCACACCTGGCAAAAAATTTTTTAAAAATAGCATCTCAGTGTGGTGGTACACACTTATAATCCCAGCTCTCAGGAGACTAAGGCAGGAGGATTGCTGAGCATCCAAGGCCAAGCCTGAACTACATAGTAAGACACACACACACGCGCTCTCTCTCTCTCTCTCTTGCGCACACACACACACACACACACACACACACAATCTCACTTTTGTTCAGGCTGATCTCAGACTTTTGTGTTCAAGTGATCCTCCTGCTTCATCCTCCTGATCCTCCTGAGTAATTTGGACTGAGTTTGCCTTTAGCCATTCTCATTCCCTGAAATCCTTAGGTTGGATTGTCAATGATTAATAGCAGGTATTGTAGCCTTGTCCAACAGGGCATTGGACAGTGTCTGGATGCATTGGTTTTGTCCTTCCTTTTGGTGGGAATGTGTATACTCATTTGCTATTGGAATCTAGGAAGTGGAATCCTCCCGATATTCTGATTCATGTCTGGAGTGGAGCCTAAAATTTTGTTTACAACAAGCTGACTATGCTTCTGGGCCAACAACCGCATTCTGAGAACCAGCCCAGAAGTAGATCCCCAAGACTTCATGAGAATGGAAAAAGGGTATGGGGAGTTGTTAAGTATTGAATGAGACAGGAACTTACAGAAGTACATGGTAGTAATAAGTGCTCAGGCAATGTAAAAGAGGAAGCTAAATGCATATTAATCATTTCCCAAGTGGAGCTACCTAGGATATTTGCAAGAACTTTACTAGTTATATTAGCTGACAAGGCGTTATATAAATTGAAAATAGTGGTTTTAGCCACTTTCTTCTGATAGTAGGGATTGAACCCAGGGAGTATTGAGCTGCATCTCTAGGAATCTTTATTCTGTTTTGAGACAGGGAATTTCTAAGTTGTCCAGGCTAGTGTAGAATTTGTGATTCTCCTGCCTCAGGCTCCTAAGTAGCTGAGATCACAGGTTTGTGACATTAGGCTCAGGTGACTTCAGCCATTTTTTAAATTCTCTGTATTTGGTCTCCAAATGGGCTCAGAAAGGAGCATATCCTCACACCTGTGCCATGTTGGTTTCCTCATATATATGGCCAATCATTTACTCTCTTGGTGAACACATTCCTAGAGTGATTTTCTTTCTTTTTTCTTTTGCAGGAGCACAAGTTTACCCATTTGTTTGTACTGCTTCCTTCCACACAAGCACTTCTTTGGCCAAAGAAGATTATTACCAGATATTAGGAGTGCCTCGAAATGCCAGCCAGAAAGAGATCAAGAAAGCCTATTACCAGGTCTGTATGGAAGTCAGATTTAAGTAATAAGACTATAGAAGTACAAATCCAGTGCTGACTAGTACAGTGTATAGCCCATACCCCTGAGTCAGATGTGGTTGATACTATGGAGAGGTCTGAGGAAAGTGCATTGAAGGATATGTTTTTCAGTGCACAATTTTTTTTTTTTTTTTTTTTTGAGACAGGGTCTCACTTTGTAGTTTAGGCTGGCCCTGCGCTCAGCCTCAAACTCACCAAACTCACATCATAGCAATCCTCCTGCCTCTGCCTCCCAAGTGCTGGGATTACAGGCATGAGCCACCACGCCCGTCACTGTGGTACTGACTGCTGCTGGATGTGAGTCTCCACACCCAGTATTGTAGGTGGTTCCTGGAGATTGAACCCGGGTCCTTGTGCTTGCAAGACTGGCGCCCAGAACCACTGAGCTAAATCCGCGGCCCAGTGCACAATTCTTTAGTGGTTAGTGCTTCACAAAAAAAGAGAAAAATTAAATCAAAAACAGATTTTGTTTATTTATTTTATTTCATGTGTTTTTGAACCGATCTCACTTTGTTGTGTAGGCTGGCCTTGAACTCATTGCATAGCCCAGGCTAGCCACAAACTCACAGTAATCCTCCTGCCTCAGCCCCCTGAGTGCTGGAATTATAGAAGGGGACCACCATGTGGCAGCAGTATAGGACTGACAGCTTTTTCTTTTTTGCAACAATAAAAACAACTCAGGGCCTTGTATGTAATAGGCAAGCTGCATGTTTAGCTTTTATATATTTAACTGCTGGATTTGAACCAAAGGCTTTGACTATAGAAAGCACGTATTACTACTGAGCTGCATCCTGGTCCTGCCACAAGTTTTTTTTTTAAATCCAAAATGTGCTTGGCCGGGGATTTAGCTCAGTGGTTCTGGCGCCTGTCTTGCAAGCGCAAGGGCCCTGGTTCAATCCCTGTAACCATATACCATACTGGGCATGGAGACTCACACCCAGCAGCAATCAGTACCACATACCACAGTGCCGGGCGTGGTGGCTCAAGCCTGTAATCCCAGCAATCAGGAGGCAGAGGCAGGAGGATTGCTGTGATGTGAGTTGGAGGCTGAGCTCAGGGCCAGCTTGAACTGCAAAGTGAGACCATATCTCAAAAAAAAAAAAAAATCCAAAATGTGCTTATTGGGATAGTTTTCCATTCATCTTTTTTTCCTTCTTTTTTTAGTACAGGGGATTGAATTCAGGATTTTGTAGTTGTCAGGCAGGTGCAGTGTCACTGAGCTTAATCCTCAGTCCTTCCATTCATCGTTTTTTTCCTTTGGTACTGGGGAGTGAACTCAGAACCTTGCACTTGTGAGGCCAGCGCCCCTGCTGGAACCACTGAGTTAAATCCCCAGCCCTGTCCCATCCATCTTAATTCAGGGAAGTGTTAGTGCTACTGCCTCCTGTAAGAACACCCTTCTGTAAGCTGTGGTCTTCCTCCTATTAGCTCACAGAGAACAGTGGAGCAGCCAACACATAGAACTGTTTTCTGTGCATGGGTAAAGACCATGGTGATTTTATAGCATTCTGGGCACTTACCATTTAAGAACTAGGAATCAGGTCTCTGTATGAGGCACTTCTTTTGATTCCTTTTCTCTTCAAAGGTGGACACAGGTCTTGTGTAAGAAGCATGTTTTCCTAGAGAAGTTGTCACCACCAGAAAGCCAACAGCTTTTTTTTAAGTGCTCAGTTCACTAGTTTCTAGTACATTGAGTTGCGTAGCATAGCTGTCATCACAACCAATTTTCATTGCTTTATAAAGAAAAATGTCATTGCTTCAAAAAGAAACCCCATGCCTGGAAGATGTGAAGGCACACCCCTCCAAGCTCGGTACTCTGGGAGCTGAGGCAAGAGGACTGCAAGTTCGGTACTAGTCTGGGTAACTTAGTGACTTAGTGAAACCCTGAGTCAAAGTGAAAAGTCAAAAAAGACTGGAGATGTAGCTTAGTGAGAAAGTCCTGGGTTCATGCCCCAGTGCTAACAAAAGAAAATAAAAAACAAGCCTGTTTGCATTCATTCTCTATTGTCCACTGTCCTCAATTCCTAGCAACCTGTAATCTATTTTGTACTTATGGATTTGCCTATTCTGAGCATTTCATTTTCATATAAATGAAATCATGTAATATGTGATCTGGTTCTGTCTGCCTTCTTTTACTCAGTCTGATGTTTTCATTTATGTTTTAGCATGTATCAAAACTTCATTTATTTTTTTTTTAAGTTTCTTTGGTTTTTTTTTGAGACAGGGTCTCCCTTTGTAGTTCAGGCTGACCCTGAGCTCAGCCTCAAACTCACATCACAGCAATCCTCCTGCCTCTGCCTCCTGAGTGCTGTGATTACAGGCCTGAACCACCACGCCTGCACTGTGATATGTGGTACTGATTGCTGCTGGGCGTGAGTCTCCACACCCATTATTGTATGTGGTTACTGGGATCGAACCTGGGCCCTTGCGTTTGCAAGACAGGCACCAGAACCACTGAGCTAAATCCCTGGCCCTTTCTTTTAGTTTTTTGAGACAGAGTCTCACTTTGTAATTCAGGTTGACCCTGAATTCACTATGTAGCTCAGACTAAACTTGACCTCATGGCGGTTCTCCTGGCTCTGCCTTCCAGGTGCTGGGATTACAGGCATGAGCCACTATGCTTGGCTCTTCAAGTCATTTTTTGTGACTCACTTCACTGTATGACTGGGTCATTTTTACTCATTTATCATTTTAAGAACATTTAGGATTTTTTCGGAGTCAGGGTCTCATGTAGTTCAGGCTGTCCTTGAACTCACATATAGTCCAGGCTGACTTTGAACTTGAAGCAAATCTGCTCCCTCAGCCTCCCAAGTGCTGGGATTATAGATATGTGCCACCATGCCTAGCATTTAGATTTTTTTTAAAGCTGTTGAGAAGAGTGTTACTGTAAACACTGAAATGTGAGTGTTTGGACATATTTTCATTTCTCTTGAACATATGCCAAGGAGTATAGTTCCAGGGTCATATGATTACTGGGTATTTAGCCTTTTCACTAGTGCCAGGCTTTTCAGAGTGACTATACCAATTTACATTCTAAACAACAATGTATAAGGGCTATAATTCTCCACATCCTAGCCAACACTTACTTTTTTTTTTTTTTTTTTTTTTTTTTAGGTTTTTTTTTTGAGACAGGGTCTCACTTTGTGGTTCAGGCTGGCCCTGAGCTCAGCCTCAAACTCACATCACAGCAATCCTCCTGCCTCTGCCTCCCGAATGCTGGGATTACAGGCGTGAGCCACCACGCCCGGCACTGTGGTATGTGGTACTGGTTGCTGCTGGGCGTGAGTCTCAACACCCAGTATTGTATGTGGATACTGGGGAATCGAACCCGGGCCTTTGCGCTTGGAAGACAGGCGCCGGAACCGCTGAGCTAACTCTCCAGCCCGCCAACACTTACTTTTAAGATTTGTTTTTTGAGACAGGGTCTTGCTTTGTAGTTCAGGCTGGCCTTGAGCTCACTGTGTAGCCCAGGGAGCCTTGAACTCCAGCAATCCTCCTGCCTCTGCCTCCTGAGTGCTGGGATTACAGGCCTGAGCCACCACACCCAGCACTGTGGTACTGACTGCTGGTGGGCGTGGAGTCTCCACACCCAGTATTGTATGTGGTTAC
>PVIR01026053.1:0-24300 GCA_004026965.1 Petromus typicus | reverse complement strand
TTGATGGACACTTGGGTTGTTTCCAAGATGTAGCAATCACAAACTGGGCTGCTATAAACATGGGTGCACATATGTCACTGTGATAAGAGTCTTTTAATTCTTTTGTGTATATACCTAGCAGGGCAATGGCCGGGTCAAATGGGACCATCAATCCTAGTTTTTTGAGGATTCTCCAAACTGATCTCCACAGGGGTTGTACAAGTCTACAGTCCCACCAACAGTGGAGAAGTGTTCCTTCTTCTCTGCAGCCTCACCAACATTTGCCGTTGGCTGATTCTGAGATGGCAGCCATTCTATGTGGAGTGAGATGAAATCTTAATGACAAACTCAAACTCTTAACAATAGATTGTTAGCCTAGGATTATGTATGGGACACTCACCAAGTTTAAATTGGTGATATATGATTGGATTTCAAGGTAAACCTTCCATTGTTCTACTCTTTACAGTTTCCTCGATGACTCACCTTAATAAACCTTTCTGTAATTTTGGTTACATTTACTTGTTCTATGGAAAGATGTGTGCTAAGAAAGCTAAAAATGCTATATAAAGTAATACAAAACAAAAGATAATTATGAATTTATACTAAATCTTTCTGATCTATATTTTGTTAGTTGTTGGAGTGTATAAATCAGAAGCAGGATGATTATCAAGAGTGTCTCTCATACTTGAGTCCTCAGCTTTTAATTTTGAGTCCGGAAAGCTTTTCAGTCTTGGAAAACTCTAACTGGCTATGTCAGTGAATTGCTTCAGTAGTGAGCTGTCTAGGCTGTGGATCTTACCAAGGTGTCAGGACTGTGCTCTGAGACAATTTGGTGGAGTAGTTGATATTCTATCCATTTTCTTACAGGTTTTAGGGAAAGTCATTGTGGGGATAAAATGGTCTCAAGTAATATCCAGAACTTTATTTTTTCTCCTCCTCCTTGTCTTACTTCTCTTCATTCTCCTTATTTTGATTTTTTTTTGAGACAGAGTCTAACAATTACTCACTTATTCTGGGACTCCCCATGTAGCCCAGGCTGACAACCAACTCACGGCGACCTTTGCCTCCTAAGTGCTGGAATTACAAGCATGAGCTACCGTCCATCCCTGAGAACTTTCTACCTAGTTCTGAATGTCTTTAATTTCTTATTTAGAAGTGAAATTAAAAACATTCTTGAGCTTGAAGGAGCCCAAAGATGTTGTTGACAAAGAAGTCAATGATTAGAGACGCATAATAATTTTCCTATGTTACTCAGTCACAAAGTTTTATTTATTGATGTATTTACTTGTTCACAAATACCCAAGCACTCATGCCATGCCCAAGGGCTCAACATTGCACAAAGCAAACCTGTTCCTGACTCTACAGAGATGTGTCTCATAACCCAGTCACTCCAGGTGAGATTCCCTTAAACCACAGAAGTGAGATCCTAGACAAGTCCCACCCACCTAAAGATCAACTGACCTCAGAAGCACAGTAAGACTAAATATAGCAGAGACCTGACAACTTACTCTTAGAAGCACAAACAATAAGTGCTTATTAATGGAAGACACTAAGATTTGGAGTGGATTGTTCCACAGCAACTACAACCTGATACAAAAGACCTTTTAAAAAGGTGTTACTACTTTAAGGTGAATAAAAGTAAAATACATGACTCAGGTTATATTTCTCAATATAATTTCAAAAATAATTGTAGATAAGTACCCCAATAGTAACTACATCTATGAATTTTCTTATTTTTTAAAACCATCCACCCTTGATGCATTATGTTCTCGTTAAAACTTGTGTGTATGTTATTAGATACATGCTTCAGATGAAATAAAGCCCTTAAGTTCCTTGATTTAATTTTGAAGACTATCTTAATATTTAACAAGACCTTTAGGTTTCATATAATTTTTTTAGTTTCTACCTCATGTTACATTTAAAATGAAATAAAGTGATTAACAATTGATGTACTGTGCTAATTTTTGAATTACATTTCTAGAGTGTGAGAGTTTAGATTTCTACTATTTCTTTCGAATTACTTTTAGCCATTAGGTAGAAAATCTTATAAGCACACAGGGAGTTGTTTGAATGCAAAGGGCGGAAGCTCAGTTGGCTTAGTTAATGGAAAAGTGAATTACTTTAAAGATATATAAGACACCTGTAGACACTAAGTTTATGGAAGAACTGAAAATATATTCGTTTGCCTCTCTCCATAAGTCTGTATTTCTTTCACTTGAGATACATGGGCTCCTGGTTTTTTCATGTGTCTGCTAAATTCTCTCCATGCAAGCTTCATTCAGGCTTCTAACGCAGATTCTGTTGTGGATGCTGTAGTGTGTTACCCAGATCCTTCTTTAGGGACTAAGAAATTCTTACTTCGGAACCTGGTGTGTGGAGGGCTAATGGTTCTTAGGAGAGTGGCTCTTTGACAGTTTCCAAACTGCCAAACTTACATGCTTCCAGTGACTGTCCTTAAAGAGGTATAAAGGCTTGGTTCTGTTTTGCAAATTAAATGGATGCCATAACTTCAGCACATCCAGCATTAAGTAAAGTTGAGAGTGAAAGGGCTCTACAGGTGCCTAGGCTGCAACTAGATAGCTGAAACATTTTTGGAAGGGTGAAGTTTATAGCAAACTAGTAGGACTGGTAACAAGACAGATTCACATTTCTAGAATGTGCCTTAGCTACTCTCAGCAGATAACTACATTATGTGAAAATGAGCTCCTCAAAGTCTACTGGCCGTAGCAGAATCTCTGACCACTGGACATCAAATAATCATATGATAAGGGCTCCCCAAAATGAACTATTAGACACTATTAGACCACCCAGCAGTCACACACTGGAAGATATGCATAGCATACCTAGGATTGGGAAGGGGCAAGTTTGGACAGTACCAGTGAGCTCCACGAGCAGGTGGTCCAGGCACCCATGTCATTCATCAGCCTTAAAAAATTTACCTGTCTGTTCACACATGAGAACACACTAGGATTCCCACCTTACTGGCTTAGAATGAAAGTCTCCAACACGTTTTCATGGCTGGGTTGTCTCCGACCATGGGAGCAAGCTGTTGCGCACTCGAGAATGCCCTGGATAGCAGCGGTGGACAGAAACGCTCCCAGTTGTAGAGACATAGGCAGTGCATGTAGTGATTGACTTTGTGCTGGAAGAGATGAACCTGGGATCCAATATGTGTTTGTGGGATCTGACTATTGACTGGAAAAAGAAAGACTGAAAAATGGGATCAAGATGGTTATGGATGAATTCATGGGAAGAGGTGTGTTATCAACATCTCCCTAGCTCAATAGCCGCTGGTGATTTCTAGCTGCTCTATTGGATAAGGCATACTGAAACATTTTCACAATCACAGGAAATTGTTTTGGACAGTGGTGATTTAGGAGATTTATCCATGCAAGGCAGGATGTGGTTATTGTGGAATAAGGGACTATCTCATGTGAAGTTCCTGCAGCAGCAGACTATGCCCCTCTTGGGGAGTTTAGGGGCGCCGCTGTCCACTAGAGGAATGTGTCACTCAGTACAAGGATGGAGAGGCAGTAGATGGAGAGACAAAGCTGCAAAGCCATGTACAGGAGGGACTGGGGCTTCCTCCTCAAAGCAGAGGAGCTCTTGTATCATCTTTTTCAGGGGAGAAGGATGGCAGTGGTTAGTTTTCTTTGTTTACAATGAGAAGAACGTAACTCAGCAGGAAAGAGTTGAAAATGTATATTATGGAGCCCATACTTGCTAAATAAATATAGGGCAAATGTTGACTAAATAGCTTTAATAGATGGGAGCTTGAAAGAGAATTATGTGGGACATAAACCAATTACATCGGTGCCTTGGTCAACATTATGATTTCAATATTATTCATTCAATGTTGATCATATGTCTACTCTGATAGAGTATTCCTCTGGAACATTAATCACGTATTTAATCATGTGCTGGCTGAGAGACTTGATAAACTTGGAGCGTCCTTGGTTCTCCTGTGGGGGGCACTGTGTTTATATCCTCAAAAATAGTAGGTTGGGCCTTTGCATCATGCAAATAAAAATGTGAGCACTAAGCTATTGTTTAATGGACATATCAACTCAGGTTCTATACGTGTGGAAGTTTGGAGGTGATATGCTGGAAGGCTTGAGGATGCTTGGAAGTACCTAGGTGAAGGTCAGAGGTGGGGTGGAGAGGAAGATTTCCAGCAAAGGGACCGGAGAGCACAGAGGGACTTCTCCCGAATGTGAGAGGTCCAGGTGCGAGCGGTTAAGGTTCAGTGTGAGGTCACATCCAGGTTTTGAAACACGGAGAATAGAGAAGAAATCTGAGCAGAGTGCGGTGAGGCTGATGAGAAGGGTGAGGTGGGCTTCACAGGACAGGAAGGACTTTGGGTTGGATATTCCAGGAAATAGGAAACTGCTGAAGCATTTTCTCAGGGGAATGCTGTGGTTAACTTTGGGTTTTAGACTCATCTGGCACTGGTGAGGAGAATGCACCCAGGAAGAGTGGTTAGAAGACTCCCCGGGGGTGGTGTGCTCTGGACCCAAGAGGTGGAGGTGAGGATGCGGTGGGAAGGGAGGTGGCAGGGTCTGGAGAAAAGATGTTGTCCACTCACGCCTCCTCACAGGGCAAATGCTCTGTTTGTTCACTGCCTTTTCACTGTTGTATTAGGCTCTGCATTGTGAAAATGTTACACAGATGCATTATTTATTCCCAAGAAAGTTGTGATTTCAGAACTTTATGACCAAAAAGAAATCGAGGCAAGGTGACTTGAAGCAGTTGAAAGGAAGGGATGTTTAGGGCAGTGAAATGAGTATTGAAAATCCAGGAAAGAGGAACAAGAGGGGAAGCTGGGAGAACAAGAAGGCTTTGTGAAGGCTTCTCTTCTGCTTTTTGCCTATCAAACAGGACCCGCTTACCCTAGAATCAAAGAGAAAGGGTTCTATAGATCCTCTTTATGAAGATGTTTCTAACCACATCCCTTTGGAAAAAAGCTGCCTCATATGAATCTGTAGCCCAGAAGGTGAGCAACCTGTTTCTTTCAGGATGTGTGTGTGTGTGTGTGTGTGTGTGTGTGTGTGTGTGTGCACAAACATGCAGGTATGTGATTATGCATACATACACACATGCACATACACATGCTTGCTTACTCATTGACAGATACAACAGTTAGAGAATGCTTCTGTGATTTTTTTTCCTGCTTGACGTGACAGTGTTTCCATAGCAATGTGAACTTGAGTTGTTGAGAGGGTGTTTTTTTTTTTTTTAATTATCTTTATTGGTACATTAAATATACACATCATGATTGCACTCCATAATGGGGATTTGTACCAGTATAAGACACAACTTAATTCTCATTTTTTCCCATAGCCCCACCCACCCTACCACCCCCCCCCCATATATATAAAATTTGTTTCCTTACTTTTTTGTTACAATCTCAACATTGTCCGAGAGGGTGTTTTTGACGGAGCTTTGGCAAATTGTCCTATCATTAATTGCCTATGAATCTGGCATCTGTGATTTGTACCAGAAACTAGTGCATCTAGTTTGGTGAGCTTTAGTATGGGATTCTGGGGTCCTAAATATTCTTATGGTGGTGACATATCTTATTTTCTTTTAAATATTTAGCTTCCTCTACATGCCTGCTCATCCCAGAATACAGAAAAGATGGAATCAAAGGCAGTAAAGAGCTACTGCATTGTCTGACAGTCTTGGAAGTAAAGAAACTTGTTGGGTTTGTTACTATTTGCATTCCACATTGTAGATGTATTTTATTAGGAGCACTTGTTCCTAGACCACTGGATCTAAAGTTTCCACTTGAGTTGCCTGAAAAAATGTCCTTTGAATCTCCACAGCTTTTTCATGTCACTACATCAAATCAGGCTGGTTTCTTTCGTAATGCCTTTTTAAGCTTAATCAAGGCGTACTCTGGGTTAGAGCTGAGGATATCATAAAGCAAATAGGCAAATGTCCATTTTGTGCTGATTAACCTTACTAAAATTCAGAAAACTCATTTTCTCCTATATTCTTGTACTGTTTTCTATTCAAAGCAAAAGACAACCCTATTACTCCAGAAAAAATTTTTGCAAGGGGCAAAAATCCAATTTGAACTGCTTCAAATATAAACTGGATGTATGAGTTCCATTTTGGCAAAGTCCAGATAGCAAGGAGGCTTTGTGAAGGAATGGGCAAAGACAGTGTAGGAAAAATTTCATTTTGATCTCTCTGTTTCTTAGCCAACCTTTTAAATACTGACTTTATTCTCTAGTACTGCTGACAAAGAAAATTATTATCCACTAGCCTCAGTTTGTCCTCTCCCAGGGGATTAATTCTTTTTATTTTTTTGAAACAAGGTCTCATTTTGTAGTTCAGGCTGGCCCTGAGCTCAGCCTCAAACTCACATCACAGCAATCCTCCTGCCTCTGCCTCCTGAATTCTGGGATTACAGGCGTGAGCCACCACGCCCAGCATTATATGTGGTTGCAGGGGATCGAACCCGGGCCCTTGCACTTGCAAGACGGGCGCTGGAACCACTGAGCTAAATCCCCACCCTCCCCAAGTGATTAATTCTAAAGGCAAATGAGAGCTTTTTTTTTTTTTTCTTCCAAATATAAAGTACTAGTTGAACAAGTGTGATTGGTCTTGCCTGGGTAATGTGCTCACCCATGGTTCAACTACCGCAGTGAGAGGCTAGGCATTATGATTGGCCAAGCCAAGATCACATGGTCCTTCTTAGGACCAAGGAAGCTATGATGACTTGTGCTGTCCCCCTCGATTGCGAAGTTGAAATGAAATAGGAGAAGCTTTCCAATGAAAAGCCTCATGCTTATGTACAAAAGAGTGAATCTATTATGTTAGGTGGTGACCCCAAATTTACCCAAGAATCTCACCCCCCCCTTCAGAATTAGAAGACATGCACACTAGGCTGAGCATTAAAATTGCCAATGATGCTTTGGAATACAGATTCTCAGAATCTATTCTTAGAGTAGTAGAATCAATAGATATAGCGTTTTAATAGTTGAATGCTTTCTTGGTTCTTCTGATAAAAAGGCTACTTTGGGAACTACTGGCGAACATAATTCTACAGAGATGACAAGGTACAGAATCTTGAAAGAAAGATTAAATTGAGCAATGAGTACTTGAAACTCTAATTCTTCAAAGAGTTGTAGTTTGGTTTCGGTTCCTATTGTCTGATTCTTCCTACAGTGATGGAGCGACAAGAGTGGGGCTGGAGGATGAAAAGCAGACTCTTGTCAGAAGGAAGGCACCAAGACAAAGAGCCACAGAAGTGCAAAATAAGGACATGAAGTGAGGATGTGCGTTACTTCGAGATGGCCTCTTCTGGATTTGAGAAATGACACCATCGTTCGAGTCCTGGAGTGACAGTAAACAAATGACTCTTGGTTTTATAAGCTGGGATTGTCAGACACTGCTCTCCCCAGTGTCTCTCACATTTGTGACTGAGAAGTAGATTCTACCCATGAGATACAATATCCCAAGACCTGGATTCATGTGTCTGGGATGCCAAATGACAAGGCTGGTGGTAGATGTGAGCATGGAGGTGTCATGAGGTAGCAAAACCAGGTGCTAACTCTTGTTAGGTGCTCCCCTGAGATGGAAGGCACTGTGTGAGGCTGGATGTGTCATGTGACTTTAAACATTTTGTTCAGCTGGGTGGCTTCTACCGGGAGGTTCTCAGCAAAGCGAGGAATATTTTAGCTGAGTGTCCTAATGGGCAGGGAGGCCAATAGATGCCATACAGGAGACAGGAGCTTCACAGACTCTGCAGAAGTGGGCTGCCAGGGGCATACCCTGCTTTCCATTTAAACCACTCTGGCTTCTGGCAATATTCTTGTAAGGCTCTGAGGTAGCTGTAAAGCATGGAGCCCGCATGGCACTGAGGAGTTACTGCAATGAAATCTCTGCTACAAAGATGGGAAATGTTCCTTAAGAGTAATGCCAAACTTAAAGAGGTTGTGGGTAGGCAGTATGGGAGCTAAATCAGCGCAGTGATTTGAGTAGCCCACACAAGTTTGTGAAAGACTTGCTCATATAAAAGTAGAGTTTCACCAAAAAAATCTGAATTTATCTTCCCATTAAAAAGTCAAATATCTGGCATTACAAGGTGAATGCTGTATAAAGTTTAGCAGAAGGTGAGAGGTGGATGCACCATTGTTTTAGTTATTTTTATCTAATTTCATCCATTTATGATCCCTTATTGGTCTTGTTACACATTTGGAAACTCGTTTGCAAACAGTAAGTGTTGAATGACAAATGTCAGTGAAGAAGAAAGTATATTCAAGTAGATGCTGGTGCATTGTAGGAGAAGCACTCAGGAAGGACATCACAGCTCCTGCTATGCCTGGAGACCAAAACAAGACGGCTGGGCTGAGTGGAAACCTCACGGCCTCTTATATCTGCTTGACCCTGGATACTCAGTGGTGGTACAGCACCCAGCCATTGACACTGAGGCTACCTCCTCTCGAAGGATTACCGGCACGTGACTGCTCCCTCCAGGACTCTGATTCAACCTCTGGTGCATGTGCCTGATTTGCAGAGCTTGGCTCACATGCTTGTCCCCTGGCTATAAAAGAAGCTGACAAAACATTCCCTTGGGCTTTAATCTTTTCTTTGTGAGAGATAGCTATGCTTTATAATGAGGAGGAGTCCTCAGACATAAAAAGGGGTTTCTGATACTAAGCCTCCAAAAGAACGGTGTTACCCCAGCCCCTGAAAAAGGTACTTGAGTTTGCCACCCTCACCTGGTCCCAATTATATATTGGTTGACTGGAATATAAGACAAGGAACTTCAAGAAAAACATCATGAGAAGAGTGCTAGAAAAGAAGCAAAAGAGAGGAAAAAGGAGAGATAATGAAGTGTAGCTCAAAAGAGCAACAATAAAAGTGACTCATGCCTGAAAAGCTTTTGTTCTATATCCAGTCTATCTATGTCTTCTATTATTTTGCCTTTTTCTATATTTTCCTTTATGATGATTCTGTACAAAGCCTGTGAAATTCACCATTTTTGTGGGGAGGAAATGTTGGACCTAAACCGGGAGTGGCTCAGCTCATTCAGTCTCCAAAACACCAGCTGCCTAAGTGACGAGTTGGTCCATCCAAGATGAGTTATTTAGCCAGCAGACAGATGGCCAAGGAAGGCAAGTTATTTGGTCTGTTGTTTTGTCATTCAGGAAGTTCTTGACCAGCAGAAAGAGCTAGAAGCCCATGGATTCAGAAGCCATAGCCCACCACCTTACTTTTGAAATCCTACAGGTACCCAATTAGCAGTAAAGGACAAACTAGGGCAAGTTTTGCTTCACTGATCTCACCGTCTAGTGAAGAAGAGCTATTCTCAGAGTCCCAGTGGTAGGTCAGAAAGTGGCTGAGCTGGAAGCTTGGCCAGAACTGAGACACAAAATCCCGCACAAGAAATGCGAAAACAAGGAGCAGCTGTGAAAATGAGTGTCCAGGGAGAGAAAAGGCTACTTACAGCATTTTTTTTCCCCAGAAGCATATTAAATTTCCAAGTAAAGAAGGACAGCTTATTGCACATCATCAATAATTAGTGAGAATTAGAAAAAACATAAGTTAATATTTGAAACTATCTGGTGTAATTGGAAACACAATCAGACAATGTAGCCAAAGTTAGAATTCGTGCCATGACACTTTATTCATTACTTCAACAAACATTTTTAATGTGCTTTGTGCCAGGAGCTATTCTGAGGAATCAATTACGGTGAGCAAAAATAAACTCATCTTTCCCCTCATGGAGCTTACAAAGTAGTGAAAAAGACTCTTAGTCGAATAACATGATGAATGAATGTAATATCACAACTCTGCAGGCATGATGGATGAAAGTCATGTAAAACTATGAGACGGTCCTAGGGGGAATTATCCACTTATCATCTAATTGTATATTTAATATAGATTTTAATATATGTATACACAAATATATTATAATAAATGCAAATAATATACCTATATATGCCTATGACATGAATGTACATGTGTGCACAGATACATGAATATATATGTGCATATATTCCCCACCTTGGTTGATGAGTAAGAGCTTTCATTAAAAATTCTGTGATTCAGACCATGCTTCTTACCTCTGCCATAACTTAAATTCTTATATGTCCACTACTGACAGTTAGTAATTTTAAGAATATGTTGTTTCTCCTCTGGGTTTCATGTCAGCCATGGACCAAAAATTAGCCTTGAACATGCTAAAAGAAGTGCCTTGGATTTCTGTCTCAGCTTTTCTCATGTGATCTAGAGGATGGGTTTTTGGACATGAAGACAGGTGTTCTGGAATCGTCTGCTCCTGCCACCTGAATGCCTTGTGCAGCTTCTCAGATCTTGTGTCTCCTCATCTTAAAGTGGAGGCACTAAGATCTAACTCATACCTGGGAGAAGTTATGAGCAACTGAGGCTTCCCTCAAACAGAAGAACAGTGGAGTCACATTGTATTGCGGGGTTAGGTTTCAAGATCAGTGCAAGGGGCAAAAAGGTGCCTAAAGTCCAACATCCCCATGAAAGTCCTCCCGCAGTACAGGTCTTTAGGCGAAGCCTGCCATGCCAGTTTCCAGGACTCAGCTGCAGCCAGTGTGTCTCTTGGACTTGAAGTAGATTATCATTTTTTTGAGGGTCTTGCTTTGTAGCTTAGGCTGGCCATGAGCTCACTTTGTAGCCTAGGTTAGCCTTGAACTCACAGCAATCCTCCTGCCTCTGCCTGCTGAGTGCTGGGATTACAGGCAAGAGCCACCATGTCCGGCACTGTGGTATGTAGCACTGATTGCTGGCGGGCATGAGCCACCAGGTCAGACATTGTTGTATGTGGTTACCAGGGATAGAACCCGGGTCCTTGTGCTTGCAAGACAGGTGCTGGAACCACTGAGCTAAATCCTTGGCTCATCTGTACACTTTTAGAGAAGGTCTCATTAAGTTTCTAAGCTGTCCAAGTTGGGCTCTAACTTACCATCTTCCTGCCTCAGTTTCCCAGGGTTGGGACTAGAGGAGTATCTCACCGTGACCAACTATCACTAGCTGTTCTTGACTTTTTGTACATTTTCTACTTTGAAGAATCTGTTTACTTCTGCTCAATGCTTCTTTCAGGTGAGACTCAGTGATTAAGAGAATGGGTAAGAAATAAATAAAAAGAAACTTGAAACATCTTTTTATTCTCTATAAGGAGTTCCTAAACTTTCTTGGTGCTTCGGCTTCATTCAGGCGCATCAGCCACTCAGAATGACAAGCTTTTCTGGATGCTGAAACTTTGGTTCCTCCTCTGACTTGGATGTGTTTCATCTCCCTATTATAACATCTGGGGGATGAAGTTGTGGTCACTGCTTACCAACAGTTATCAGGCCCTGGTCCTGGTGACTGTGTATAATTCTTGCTTTTAGTCATCAATGAGTCTCTCAAATTAGTGTTGATAATTACTACCTATAATTAGAATCTCCCATGTGCCAGGCATGGTGCTTTGTGCTCTGCTGACTTTTCTTCATTCAATCCTCATTGCAATCCACATACCGAGTATTATTTATGTGATTGCAATTTCCTTGGCTGGAAGAAGGTTTATAACATGCTCCATGACCATAAAGCTGGGAGTAGGTAGAGCTGACCTTAAACACCCCACTTTTAACCAGACGGTTAGTCAGCTTGACGGCACATGGACTTGAGGTGAATGCATCTCACCAAGGACATCTACAGAGTCAGAGCTTCAGGTTCATCCAGGTGGTGTTAGTAGAATGGCTTCCCAGCTCCTGAAGGGAGTCATCTCAGCCTGGGTTGGAGAGTCTGCACTGGGAATAAGCTTATCAGATAATTCCCATAAGTAAGGACCCATGATCTGGACCACACATTCGGTCCTACTTATGTTTGCAACAGAATCCAAGAGGGACGGGGCACCTATCCTGCACTGGTGTGAGCGATGGTGCTCCTGGGCGCTAATGTGTCATATAAAGAGCTGAGTTAAACCTGAAATGTAATCAGGTGAGACCCAATGATTATGAGAATGGGGAACAAAGAAATAAAAATAAATTTAAATACTAAAATTTTGATACTATCCATGAGCATTACCAATTTCCATGTATTTCTTGTCTAAACATATATTTGGGACTTCATAGGCCTGAGCACCTTCTTGAATGTTGAATGATTTTATATTGATTAGTTGGATCAATATAGCCAAAGAAGGAAAGCTTCTGTTTAACAAATGCCACATATGAGAAAGAATGTTAGTTCCTTTTCTCTCCAAATTTCATTAAATTTAAATGATGGAGGAAAACGCTAATGCAATAAGTTACTATTGGATGGGCCAGAACTCTTTAATTTTTTTATAAATTTATTTTAAATGCACATAACAATTTAATATATGATTACTGTGATCATTCAAATAATAAACACTCAAAATAAAACCAATAATGTTGTCTTTCCTTCTATTTAATTTTTCTAGAGCTGACAATTTTCTGTCTAGCTTTTCACATTTTCCTCTCTTTTATTGGAACATAAGCATATTTTGTGCGTACTTGCAGGGAATTAGCATGGAATCACACAGCACAATTTAATCTGTATCTTACTCTTTCCCATTTTGCCATGTGTTGCCTGAGCCTTATTTCTAAGACCTTCCCCATCCCAGCTTCATTTCTTTTCCATATATTTCACTTCTGTGGAATGAATCAGTTAGACGAGATGTAACTGCTTCTCCAGCAGAGGTGGCTGACTCTGACCTGAAACAATGCCTGGCTCCTTTGGGGTCCTCAGGCATCCTCTGGGGGGGCAGACTTGTTAGATGTGAAATTTTGTAGTGTCAGTTGCTGTTTTTTATCAGGTGGGCTTCAAGGAAAGATCAATTGCAGTAAGAAAAAAGGAGAAAGAGAGAGAGAGAAAGAGAAAGAGAGAGAGAGAGAGAGAGAGAGAGAGAAAGAGAGAGAGTCCCATAGCACCAATGCACCTAAGCTCAGCTCTGCCCTTGAACTCTGAGTTGTGGACCTTGCAGTGAATTTAAACTTTATTGTACTCCCATTCTTATCAAGGGCAGATCAAATAGTTTAAACTCCTCAGATTTTCTGGAGGAATTTTATTTTTCCACCATGGATGTAGCTCAGTGATTCTGCACATGGTCCTGAGTTCAATCCCTGATTTAAAAAAAAATAGAATTTGACTTTTCCTATCATATTTTATCCTTGTGGTTTAGTATTATATTTTCCACTATAAGATATAAAAGCATTGCTAAGTGACTTTATTCAATAAGCACTATTTATCGATTCCTACTCTCTGCGAAATTCTATGTTCTTGAATAGTTAATGGTCATGAAAAGCCCAACAACACTTTAAACAATCATCCTGAGAGAAGCACAAGTTACTACAGAAAAGCCAAAAAGGAGTCAAAATCTTTGTGTAGTAATGAAGAAAGAATACGACCTGCTCACTGATACATCAGACATGCCTTGTTGGCCAACACAGTGAGAGAAAAAAACTACTTAAGAGTAAGGGTGGTGAACTCTGGCACTTGTGCTGCAGTGTGCTCTTTGTATCATTGAAAGCTCTAAAAGGGTCACCGATCCTTCTATAGAGGAACTGTCTAAGTTTTAAAATTCTGAGAGCTTTAAATAAATTTTAAATTTTAAAATAAAAATTTTCTGCTCTCCCTGTGTCCTTCCCAGTACTATTCTCATACAAAATAAGTCTGCGGTTTGACTACATCTAGAAGGAGCCATCGAGATCTACTCAGTGTGGCTCTGTAATTTTTTAGTACTTACATGATGGTAGAGAGTAAGCTACTTACCCTTCCTCAAAAAAGAGCATTTTCTTGGGGTGATGGGCATTGCTGTAGGAGCAAAGAGTAATCCAGGCTCTCAGTGGCCCCTCCTCCGGCTATGACGTGAGTATTGCTGTGCACTGACCTCTGTCTTCCAACTTCTGTTGGTCTGAACCATGGCCATCTCTGCTGCCTGGTGCGTGGAGTCTTCCTGTGCTCAGCCACAGCTGAGGCCCGGAAGCGGAATGTCCTGTGTGCCTGCCTCTGTCTCCTAATACATAATTTCTTCACAGCAGAAAATTGCTCATAGATCCTCATTGTCTTGGTCTTGCCGAATCTTGGTTTCTCCAAGGGATGGTTGGGTAAGCAGTCATTGAATTTACTGACCGTAGGAGTTGCTTTCCTGCCCAATATCAGTTCAGATTCTAATTTACTTTGAAGTCGAGCCCAACTGCAGAGAAATGAAATTTCATTCTTGCTTCACCTCTAAAAGTCTAGGAAAAAAACAACTTCTTGGGCCTTCATTGCAATCTGGGAATCTCAGAAAAGAGAAACATGGGTCACATGTTAGCTCTGGGTCACAGCAATGTTTTCTGATAGTGTAGAAAAGGAAAAAGACAGAGAATACTCTGACTAGAGAGAAACTTGGGCCTGGTTCTGTTTCTTTTCTCCTGGAGATGCTGAAGATAGTGTAGGAATAGAAGATGAGGCATAGGTGAAGATTCCTTTCTCAAAATGTTCAGAAAACATTTCCAAATGCAGGAGATTAGATTGTTAGTTCTTTTGGAAGATACACATGGCCTTTTATGGTATGGTCTCAGAAACAATGTTTTAGGGAGGTCTACAGTTGACAAGGGACAGTAGGTTACTAAAAGGCATTCCAGGAAAGGGCTTTTATAAAAGGTTGTAGGAGGATCTCAAGAAATCTACTCTCTGCCTAGCTTTGCCCAGGCTAGAGGAAGTGTTGTTGAACCTGTTGTGCTAGGAGAAATTTAGGATTAAGAGTTAGTTTACTCCCCCCATCTTTCAAAAGTACTCAGTCCCTATACTTGGCTTCTGTCTTCAAGTGTGACTGGTCCATTCTTCCATTTCACACAGCTCTCTTCAGCTTCTGGGTGACTCCTACATAGCCACACCAGTTTGGGAGACCACAGAGCTCATTTCTGTAGCACCTGCTGCTTTGGAATTACCTTAGTGTTTCATTCAGATGCCAGAAAGAGAATCTCAGAGCCCCAACTCAAGGCCAAATCAGATGTACAAGTCATTGACATCTGTTACCAAACGGACTGAGCACCCAGGAGCCTGGAGGCTGTGGGGGGGGGGGGAGGTTGATGATGGCGCAGCTCACCACAACATCGGAAAGCTTCTCAGAGCAGGAGACAACAGGAAGTGTTATGCTTCATTCTCAGGCCACCTTGACTGACAGAATATAAGGAACAGAGATCTGCATCTCAGATTACCCACGAAGCTTTGATTTTAAATTTTGCTGAGACTCATTTGAACTAATTTTTTACTGTGAGATGAATGGCTGATAAATTACATCCTGTTTGAAATATTCAGTGACTTCATTCAATTATTGAGGCCCTCAGCTGGTCACTACTGGATTTGGGTGCCTGGGAAGGATGCTTGGGGAGAGAGAAGGAAGTCCCTTTAAAACTGAGTGCTTGGAGAAAGGAAATGCCTAAAGAGAAAAATGATGCAGAGAGAATATATTGGGGTCAGTAGGGGAGATGATGGATTGCATATTTAACGATTCTGTGGCCACCAGAATGTTTTCAAAAACTCTTCCCCTCTTGCAATCCAGCAGCTCCGAGGCTCTGTTCTAAGCAGTGTCTTGAAAAGAAAGGAAGAGTGCTTCCCCCTGACCCCTACGGGGAAAATGAGAGGAACCAAATTGGGTTCTCTCCTGCCCTCAAAAGGCAGCCGCTTCCAATGGGGAGACAGGGGACCCCAGGCCAACCGGAGGAGAGCTGAGGCAGGGAGCGCAGGTGGGAAGTGTTTGAGGCTCAAGGTGATGCTCCTGTGTTGGGCAGAAGATAGCCATCTTCAAAAGGCTCCACCAGTCCACCCATTCACTTACTGCTTAGATTAGTGACATTGAACATTGTCATGAATCACGTTGCTCTAGCTCCTGCCACCCAGAATTGACTCCTCCCCAGTGGCGAAGACTCTGGAGGTTCCCTAGCTCCTGGCACCAAATCTGTATTTGTTACAACATGATAGAGAGTGGGGGCTGGGAACTGCGGACCAGGGGAATAATCTCCTAAACTGGAACTGCATACGGTGCTTATGACTTTATACCTAACGAATGCCCTAAAGGGCCTTAGGAAGGGCCAAGACTGGAGGCACAGGTCTGGCTTAAGCCCCACAGGGAGTTGAGCGCGAGCAGGGTGCTCTTCACTCAGGAAAATGCAGAGCCACCGGTGTGAAAGACCTTATTCAATACCATCCCCCAGCTCCAGTAACCAGTGCTGTTAAGAGGGTGTTGTTGGGATAAAAGATGTGGTGTCTGCCTATATAGTACTTAGGCGTCAAGGAACTTGGTAGGGAGAGCAGGGACCTCCAAGTGACCAGAATTTCGAGGAAATCAGAAGCGGTCTTAGGGGAGTGCTGCCCGTAAGACGTCGCCAAGTTCCTGTGCCCTATCAGGGAGATAGGCCCCCCTCCCCTCCCCCTCCCGTGGTGGTTTCAAGAGAGGAAGATAATCCTTGGCAGTCAGAGGCCAAGATGGCAAAGAGGCGACGTAGGGACATCAAAGAGAGAGAGAGACGCTGGACTCTTTCTTTCCTTTTTAAAGTGCGCTTGGTTTCTGGGGACTCATCCGGGCTGAGGTGCCCTCCCCTCTGTTTCTGGTCTTGCTAGGGGTAGGTTCTCTGTGGGTGGAAGGCGCGCCCCTGCGGCTTCTGAGGCGCTTCTTCCCTGCCCGGAGCGGAGGGAGGAATCGGGCGCCTCCTCCCAGCCGCCCCACCGGGCTCGGGGCTGCCCCAGGCTTCCCAGAGCACGCCAGACCCGAGGGCTTTGGGACTGACTGGCTCGCAGCCAGGCTTGGCAGGGACACTGGCTGTCCCCGGTCCCGGCAGCGCGCAGCGCGGATCCGCCGCGGCTCGTCCCTCTCCGCAGCAGCCGGGCTCGGCCGCGGAGTCCCACGCCGGGGGAGCGAGGGGAGCCGCAGGGGCGAGCAGGCGCGGCCGGGGCAGAGCGGGCTGTGGGTGGGCCCGGGCCCCTTTCTGGGCGCCCGCCCCCCGCGCCGCGCTCGCCGGCTCAGTGGCCTCGGACATTCCCCCTGCGGTGCTGCGCGCAGCGCTCGCTCCGGGGCGCGTGAAGCGTCAGACAGGCGCTGCTCGGCGGGGGTCACCGGCCGCCTTCGCCCGTGGCCCCCGAGCCGGCGGGCTGAGCTGAGCCAACCCGGCTGGACGCCGCGCTCCTATAAATAGCGCGCGTGTGCCCGCTCCGCGCTCTCCCGGCGGCTGGAGCCGAGACAAAGTTGTGCGCGGGGACCGGGGAGAGAAGACCGGGGCGCCAGCCAGGCGAGGCGCCTGGACCGGAGCCGCGGGTCGGTGCCCTCCGCCCGGGGACCCGCGCTGCCTCCCACGTCGGGAGCGACACCAGGCTGCGGAGAATTTTGATCCAGCAAAAGGGGAAGTGGCTGGCGTCCCGGCCATGAGCACAGCCCCGCGCTCCGCCCGGCCCGGGAAGCGCCAGGTCTGAGTGATCCGCCCTGCGCGCCTCGCCGCCTGCTCCGCGCTGCTCCGACTCCCGCTCTGCGCCGCTGGGAAGCTCAGCTGGGGTGTTCGGGTTGGGGGAAGGCTCGTTTTTTTTTCTTTTCCTTTGAGGCGTGACTGTGAGGCTTTGGCTACTTTTAGATGTCCAGGAACGCGCGTGGCTGCGGGGCCGCAGGCTGGGCTGACTGCTGAGCGGAGCCGTGTGGGGCGAGCGGTTCTGTACGCGCCGTGCGAAGGACAAAGGCAGCAGAGCCGGCGACACAGCTCGAGGGGAGACTCGGACCCTCAGGCCGGGGGAAGCACGCGCCGCCGCTGCTGTGCCCGCAGCGCTGTCGATCTAGCAGCCGCGGGCACCTTCGAGCTCCGCTTCCGGGAGCGGCGACGCGGGCGAGCACCGGCGCCAGCGGGCTGCGGCTGCCCGCGCGGCTCACCATGGGCTCCGCGCGCCGGGCGCTGTGCGTGGTGCCGGCCGTGCTGCTGCTCCTCGCCCTGCAGGGGCTGCCCGTCCGGGCGCAGAACGACACGGAGCCCATCGTCCTGGAGGGCAAGTGTCTTGTGGTGTGCGACTCGAACCCGGCCACGGACTCCAAGGGCTCCTCTTCCTCCCCGCTGGGGATCTCGGTCCGGGCGGCCAACTCCAAGGTGGCCTTTTCGGCCGTGAGGAGCACCAACCACGAGCCGTCCGAGATGAGCAACAAAACGCGGATCATTTACTTCGATCAGGTCAGACCCAGAGGGACGCGGGGCGCCGGGGCTGGGCAGTGTCCGGGCGTCTCGGATGGGGCTCCCTGCTCAGGCCAAGCTGGTGTGATTGGAGGGTTGGGGATCACTGAGGCGCAGGCTCCTCGGATACACCCGAGTCTAAAACTTCTGACGTCCCCCCTCGCGCCCCCGGGCTCCTTCCCGGTCTCCTACGGGGGCTCAGCGGTAGAAGCTGGGGAGCGCAGGTGCGGCCGGCAGGAGCTCAGGACAAGTTTAGCAGCAACAGGTCAGCGGAAGCCCAAGGGGCTCTGGTCCCTGGACACCACGATCTCTGCTCGAGGCTGGGCCCCTGGCGGAGCGCGCTGCAGGTGCGGTGAGGCCGCTTCCATACCCTAGTAGACGCAGGAGAAACGTTTGATTTGTTTCTCCAGGAGGAGCAGCTTCCCTCCAGAGAGCTCGGGGCTCTGGACTCCAGTACAGAGACCTGGAAGGTGGCCGCACAGGATGAGGGGTGGGCTCAGATGTCGTCTCCTAGTCCAGGCCAGGTGCCCACATACCTTCCTCATGGGGCTGGTGCTGCCCTAGTAGGCAAAAGCTCGTCTGCAGCTCTGACATAAAAGTTGCTGGCCAAGGGCGGAAAAGGAGCTGGACAGCTGCACTGAGCTCCGGTAGGAAAGCTATGGGGAACCGGTTCCCTTTCTTGGGCCCCAACTTTCAGAGAATTGCAGGTTGCCAGAAGGACAGACTCATAGGGTAGGTAGGGATGGGAGTGGTGGGGATGAAAGCTGTGGCTTCAATTTAGAGACCCTGAGCCCTGCCGTTCAGAGTGATGAGAAACCCCAGGACATCTGCTTAGCTTGAGGAAATCGTTCTGGGGAATTCCAACCCTGACTGTGCCGAGTGAGTCTTAAATTCCAAAGTCTCAGTTCATAGATGGGGGTAAAGAGCCTAGCGCAGGGTTGGGGGTGCGTGTGCTCCAGTCAAGTGGTGCTGCAGGATGTAGCCCAGGAGTGAGGGGGCATTTGTGTTCCTTTCTTCATTTTCCTGAGTGATGTTCTCTGCAGCTCCCCAAGTGGAGAACGCCTCTCCTGGGTTTACATGGGACAACTATAATTTTAAACAAAGCAAGTAGCGCCTTTGGGGTTCTGTACAGTATTTTCCACAAGGGTGGAGATGAAGTCTAGCACCACCCACCCCTGCTTGCAGTTCAATGCATTAATGAAGTGTTGGATTTTGTGGGCTTTGCACTGTCGTCTGGATGGGCTGTTCTTTCTGATGACCTTCTTGTCAATTAGAAGAGTGTGTTGTTCTGTTCTGGAGAGATGCATCTTAAGACAAGAAGACACTTTGAGTTTTAGATCTTGATGTACCTGAGGTTCGAACTGCAATGTAGAGGCCGTCAGTGTCCAGCTTTATGTGCAGTCGACTAATCAAGCCGTTTCCATGATTGCTGATGGATTGTGTCACGTGTTTTCGATTCAGGACAGCCCTGCTCAACACCTTAAATTATTTTAAATGTGCCTGAAAAAAAATCCTGTGTTGGGGATTATTGCACACCTAGTGTCTTGTTGAAAGACTGTTCGTCATCAGATCAGAGAATAGAAATTTGATGCCCACCGGAAGGTGAAATCTCCATAGAACCCACATGTACATATTTTTTAAGGCAAATGTGAAGCCTGGTACATATATGTGGTAGTGCACAGTAGTCAGAGGGGACAGTACACTTTAGGAAATCATGTCAATGGCGTAAAAATGGATGAAGTTTGACAAGAAACTAATGTTTGAAGGTGATAGTAACAGACTGTCACTGATATAAAGAAAATGTACCATACGGGGATATCTGATTGTTTGGAATGCTACTTCTGGATTAATTTCTTGGAGAGACATGAAAGAATCTCTTGTTATTTTATTGCTCTTTCTCTCGCTCTTCTTTTTTCCTTAGGGAGGGACTTGTCTATGTGACTTTGCAAACTTAGCTTATGAGGTCGCTTAATTTAGAATTAATTTCATAACCAGAAGCAATAAGATGAACACTTGGGAATACAAAGCACATTGTTGCTTTCTTGGAAATAGCACCTAAATGTTACCCTTGAACTTTAAATGTACAGCAGGTGATTTAAAAAGGATAATGCATGATCCTAAGAGGAACACGGAAAGGCTGTCTGTTTCACTCTATTCATGCTCCTTTGGCAGCCAGCAAGGGCTGGCGCATTGCCAGAATATTATAATTAGGCTTAGATGGCACAGACGTAAAACAAAGGCCTTGGGTCTTAGGAGAGGATGAATGGAAGCTACAGGCAGGGAAGGGCACTCATGTCACTTTGGTCACCAACTGTTCTGTGTCACAGATCATGTCATACGGTGTGTGTGGGGGGTGGCCAGGCCGCTGTGTAGTGTGGCCAGGGGTGACTGTGGAGAGCCACAGATGCCTATTGGCTGGCTGGGCGACGTCACTTTGGGACATTCTGAAGGCCTGCCTGTGGACAGTGGGAAGGTAAACTCATGCCAGTGGCTTTATCTGATTCACAAGGTAAAGCTGCTGTTATGAGCCTCTACATGCTACCTAGATATTTCCAGCATCGTCAGACCTTGCTGGAGTCTGAGGCATGAGTAGGGAGCAGTTATTTTATTCTTCCTTTACCATTTAAAAGCTGGAAGAACCTTTCAGTAAACAATCCCATTTTCCAAGTGATTTGAGAGGAAAGAAATAGAATTAAAGATTTTGTCCTCTGTGGCTTCTGAAGTTAGTTGTTGGATATGGAAAGAAGAAAGGAAGGGAGGGAGGGAGGGTGGTAGGAAAGGAAAATTATTTTACTTACAGAGGAAAACACCATAATAATTTAATGTTATTTGTTGTTTTTCTTTGTAGATCCTAGTTAATGTGGGTAATTTCTTCACATTAGAGTCTGTCTTTGTAGCACCGAGAAAAGGAATCTACAGTTTCAGTTTTCATGTAATTAAAGTCTATCAGAGCCAGACCATCCAGGTATGTGTGCTGATGATCATTCTTCTGTCTCCCAGACAACTGTGTTTATGTTTAGTGGGTTTTGATTTTAAACATTTTTTCAAAGCAGCATTTCCATTGTGAAAGTAAACAGCCATCTTTATAGTTTACTTTTTAAAAACACTAATTCCCAGTTTTCTTCTCTGTACCATCCATTAAGGTGTGTGACTAAAAAGGATGTAGGAAAATAAACAGTTGAATTTATTTCATTAATAACAATAAAAATTTTTTTAAAATGGCTTGATAGAAATTCAGTGACAAATAAATCTCTTTTTACAATCTTGATTTCATTTAATGCAAGTAAAAACTTAGTTGAACTTTAAAGGGAAAAAAACTAAGAGTTTTACAAGTGTATATTAAATAAAACATTTTTACTATCATTTAAAACTGAAATATATTTAATTATTAAAATAAACATATGCAGGAACAACTTCAAGATCTAGTTTTTGAAAAGGATGTGCTGTGCTCAGTTGTAGTGTATTCTGGGCTTTTTTGGTGATGGCAAGTTCTTACCAATTGCAGTTATATACTCAATGATATATTGTGTTTCTAATCTTCTGAGATAATGTGCTTGTCTCAAAGGCCACAACTGAGCTAGTTCCTGTAACATTCCTATAACATGGTTTAATACTAAACCTGCACATCTATGGAATTCTAGGATAACATTTTATTTTATGCTCAATATTTATATCATATATCATGTTCATGTGAGTGACAGACTACTTGCTCTTCTACCAGTTTCGTATGTCTTAGTGAGTGGGTAAATTAATCAGTCTTTGATTGAACTTATGTAATATTACTTTTAACCAAAAAGGAGTGAATATTTAGTAAACAAATTTGCTTCTAGGTAGGAACTTTCTCCAAACTCTAATATTTGAAAATATATATAATGTTTAACACAGTACAATGTGAAAAAGATTCATAAAAGTTTGAATTAATTCTTTGTCAATTTTCCATCAAGATCTACAATGATAGCGAATATTTTTCATGCATATATTTCTTTTCAGAGAAAACAGAGAAAAATTAACACACATAATTATTTCAAATGATTTTCCTTGCTATTGCAGCTAGGGCCGTACAGATATCTGAAAAAGTATCTGTGGAATCTGGTTGTTATCTGAGTCTATCAGATCAGGGAATGCCAGGAAGCCTACTTCATTACCAAAAGGTTGCTGTTGAGTAGAAGAGATAAATAAATAATAAGCTTAATTTTTATGCTAAAGGGAAGCCAATTTTCACATGACTATGTTGCTATATGGATGGTCACTTTCTGGTAGCAATTTGAAAGAAAATTTCTGCAGGAAAATTTAAAAATCAACTCAGTAGATGTTCTGACCCCACACTTGGCTACTTTAAAAGGAAAGGGATGTTTTTCTGAACATCAGGTATTTTACCAGCTCTAGTATCTTATGCATTATTTATTATGTCCACTATGGGGTGTAACTTTAAAAGGAGCTTTTCAGTGATTTTTATTTTTTTCTAGGTGAACTTGATGTTAAATGGAAAACCAGTAATATCCGCCTTTGCTGGGGACAAAGATGTCACACGTGAAGCTGCCACGAATGGAGTCCTGCTTTACCTGGACAAAGAAGATAAAGTTTACCTAAAACTTGAGAAAGGTAACTTGGTTGGAGGCTGGCAGTATTCCACGTTTTCCGGCTTTCTCGTATTCCCCCTATAGAATTTGATTTCTCAGTGGTGTTTATCCAGGCGAGGGGCAGCCTGCCCCGGAGTTACTGAAGATCATACTTTCACCATTGGATCGATGTCTCTTATTGGTTTCTCATGGGTGAATATGGATTCTCTTTAAGGATTCTAGACTGTCAGAACCAACACAGAGTTTCATAGATTATTTTCGAGTATACACATTTCGGTATATTTGGATTGGGACTCAAAGCAGATCATACGTATCTATGCTTAAATGTAACCGTCAAAAGCTGTCTCCAGGTTTGTTCTGAATTTCATTTCTGGGAATTCCTGAGTTCGTTGCAGATGTGGAATTTTATTTATTTACTTTTTAAAAGACTGGCAACCGGGTCTGAGGGTTGGAGAAGTGAAGTTCTGACTCAGTGGTTAGCGTGAGGCTGCCAAAGAGCTGTGCGCTTTGTGTCGATGTGCTGTTTGTACTGCTTTGGAATTAGTTTGTTTTGTCCTCTTAAGGCAACTGGAAATTGATTTTCAGTGGCTGGCATTGTGTTCTCTCTCTAAATAAGGTAATGAATGGCTTGTCTGGAAGTTTACCTTGACTATGAGATCACCATCATGATTTCACTGAAACAAGAAAGAGAAAGAAGAATACTTCATAGTTGTATTTTAATTATCTATTTGAAAGAGTCATATTTTCCAAATTATATTTTCTAATAGGAAAAATAGATCATAAATATGACAAGGAAAAAGTTGCTTACCCGAATTCTAAGTGTTCAATCTCCAAGCCTTGGCAAAACATCTCTCCCCCGTGGAAAATCTTCTACTTTATTGCTCAACTTTAATTAACATGATTGATAATGACTGCTTTATTAAAAACCTAAGGGATTTTTTTCCCCTTAGACATGACCACTTTATTAACTGGAGATGGGACACCCTTGTTTTTAATTATACCTATTTTTCAAGTCTTCTGTTGCGTTTGAAGCATCATCTGGTTTTGCCTTAACTCCTTAAACTGTATATATTTATCTGTTTAACTAATACAAAATCCAAATATCTCATACCTAAATTTAGTGCAATATCTTACTTTGTCTTTTGTATAGGTCATATGAATTCATAAAATTATTTATGTCTCTGTTATAGAATAAAGATTAATATATGTTAGTTGAGTTGTTTTGTCCTTTCAGTTTCGGAAATCTGTGTTCTGCATGACTATTTCCCTCCCTTTCTCTCTTTCACTCTCCCTCCATTACTTCTTTCTTTCCTCTTGTTTCTTATTTTCTGGAGTTTAAGAAAATCTTTTTGAATTTCCAGGTAATGTCCTCTGAAGTGGTATAGGAAATCTTTACAGTGTTTAATCTGTCCAAATCCAGGAGCCACCAACTTGCCAAGAGATAATCAATGAACTTAGTAAACCCTTCCTTCACAAGGCCTCACTGTAATGAAGTTAGGTATAGAAAGATTCCCTGAACTATCACGAGAATGCTTAATGTATGATTGAATGCACATGAGTATAAAAAC
>PVIR01026052.1:0-24300 GCA_004026965.1 Petromus typicus | reverse complement strand
GAATGTACCTTGAGGACATCCTCATAAATAGGTCATACATGTGTAAATATCGTATCTTTTCTCTGGTATGAGGAGATGGAGTTGTAAATGAGTTGTAGTATGCATAATTGATATTGTGAAATAGAAAATATTTAAAAGGAAAGAGGGTATAGGGGTAAATAATGAAGGGAAAAAGAATGTGATAGTAATAAAGAAAAAAACGAAATAAAACTTATGTATATAGGGGGTGTGGGTTGCGGGGCAGATGGAAAGGGGAAAAAATAAGAATCAGGTCATCTCATATTCTGGTACAAACTCAATGTTGAATGTGATAATGATGTGTATTCATTACGTACCAATAAAGATTTGAATTAAAAGAAAAAGAAGTAGAGAAGTGAATAGCAATGAAGTTCAACCTTTCTGAGACTAAAAGGGCAGATAATAGTCAAATAGTAATTTATGAAGAGAAAGGGGTAGACAAATATCTAATAACAAGGAACTTCTGAGCCACAGAGAAGTTGGAGAGATGGACTTTGATGCATAGAAAAGAATGAAGCAGTTTGGAAACTGAGCTTGGTTATGCCCAGTAGGAGCCTACCACAGAAGATTCAGGTTAAGTTCTAGAGCAGGTTTCTCTGCACTGGGGCAGATGCCCTCGGGGAGCCTATGGTATTGTGAACAGCAGCAGCAGTGTAGAGCTTTGCTCCAAGATGGCTACTCCCACAAGGCAGGACAGCGAGTTCTGTGTGGCTCTTGCCTTATTGCCAGAGTATATTTGAACAAGCACCTTTTTGGGAAGTATTTGATTATTTGATTTAACCTGTTAATTGAAAAATCACTGCAGGGTTTCTACTGCAATCTCCCACACAGAAACTATGAGGAAAAGAGCTATGAGAGCTTATGTCCAAGAATATGTGCAGTAGTCTTTGTTCACAAGGCTGCAAAGATGTGAGTCCTGACCTCTGTGGTGATATATACCAGGGCAGCTTATGTTGTGCTCAGAAATGGCTAGTCTGAAAGTGCTTAGATCAGATGCAATGAGCTGCCTGAACTCTTGACCTGCTGCCCATGTCTAGTATAGATCTAAAGTCTGATTGTCTTTCCCACCTATAAGAGTGGTCAAGGACATGCTTCATGTTGGGTGGCTGTCAACACCCCGGGTAAACAACAGAAGGGCTTCTGTACCTCACAGCCTCATAGGCCATTGGGCTAGGAGGGAAAACCATGATTTTACTGGATTCTCAAACTGAAAGTATAGGGATGAAAGTAGTCATTAAAACATAGAATTTTTTCTTCTTTTAGACTCATTTCCCCTCTTTATTCCTTGGTTTCACTGAAATTTGGAGTTTTATTTTCTCATTTTCTTTAATTTTTTTTTTACTGTCTCTATTGTTTTCTTTTTTCATGTATTCCTTTTTAGTACATCTATATAATTATATTAATATCCTCCTACTTTTTGGTCTCCCTTTTCTCTCTTCCTCATCCATTGTTTAATTAAAAATTTTCCTTTAATTCTCCCATTTCCAACCCCATATATCCTCATTAATATACCCAGCAAGATTTAAGTAATAAACTCTATGCTACTGCTGTTGGGTTCTTTTCTACTGCATGTAAAAGTATAGAGGCTGCACATAGGGGATTGCTTTCGCTGTGTTCACATTATAATCATAGATCTATTTTTATGCTTTTCTATATTTGTTTCTTAAGTCAGTATCCAAATTTGTTGATGATATAATTGCTACTGATTTACCTGCTCTTGTCAAGGTGGCACGTTTATTATTATTAATAGATTTTCTCTGTATCCCCCTATCTGGACTACTTTTGTGTCATTAGTGGTATTTCAAGCCATCTTAGTGAATAGGGTCCTGTGCACATTACATTTCACTGTGCCATCCCAGAGAGGTGAAGGATTGCAGTTAACCATGCCGAGTCCAGGACTGATAAATGGATACTAAAGAGATCTCCACAATAGCAACAGAGTTTTTCCACTTCGTAATTGTCCACAACTTCAGCACACATGCATAAAGCAAGCATGGAAAAAAAAAAAAAAAAAACAAAGAATAGAAACATGAGAAAAAATAGCAAATGGCCTTCAAATCTCCCAGTATTTCCTAAGTCAATTCATGGGGCATCAGAGGCAGGCAAGCAAATGCATGCAAATTATTTGAAAGGTTAAGTGAGAAGATTAAAAAGAAGCCAACCAAAATGAATCTAAACAATGACCAACATAGCAAAGAATAAGAGTCCATGAAAGTGTACCAAACAGAATCCAGGAGCCTGACAATTTTTTTTTTTTTTAAATTTTGAGCAACAGAAAAAAGGGTAAGAAGGAAGCATCAACTCCAGTATATAGGGACATATTTAGAGACCTCTTATTCAGGGAAACTTTAGAAACAAGAGTATATAAATATGGTTCCAGCAACTGATAGATGATGGAAGAAAGTAGGTAAAGATTAATTACAATCAATAAACAAATCAGAGGAAATGTCATAAAGAACTGTCTACAGATATAATAACAAGACTTCAACAATATTAAGAATTAGTCATACAGTTATGAGACAAGGAGAAGAATATGTAGCCCTGTTTAAAAATTTAAAAATAATTCTAAAAGTAAAATAAGAAAACAGTTCCTGATAATAGATTAAAGTTAGCAGGAACTGACACAGGTCTCACCTATTCCTCTGAATGCACTGTTCCACTTCATCTGCATAACCACAAGTCAGCCCTGAAGAAACCTGATGCATGTCCTGTTTTTGTGGCTGAGCTTCATGTGTGCTTGGCACCATGATGAAAGGCATTGACCTTCAGCATCACCAGCCTCCTTGAAGGTGGATATGTGGAGAAGTCCTGCCTTCTCTGTGGGAGTGACAGTTCATCCCTTTCTCTCATACTTCATGTCTTTGTCTACTACATGAATGATGACTTCATGTCTTTTTACGAAAGGCTGATATAACATATAAACCTGAATTATTTCATTCCCAAAAGCCATCAAGGAAAATCTACTTCATAAATCTTATATGCTCCATTGCATCTTGTTTTGTTCTTATTTTCAAAATTGATTTTATTGGTACATTATATATACACATCAAAATCACACTCAACATGGAGAATTTGTACACAAATTGGAGAATATGACACTAATTAATTCTCATTTTTTCCCAATTAATGGTTGTGTTTCACTGACAAAATCCTACCTGCTAAAACTAGAACATTTATTTTAAAAATCTCTTGAGTACTAAAAACTTATTTTAAGGAATAAAGTAGAGATAAGTCATGAGGAATGTGAGGGTAAAAGACAACATGTCATATTGAATTGTGATGCAACCTCAAATATCATTAAAGCTGCAGTTTTCCAAAATGAATCACAATAAGCATTTTGTAGAACCTTCCACTGAGGAATCACTGATAGAAATGAAATCTACTATCTACTCACTATGTATTCCAACTCTTTTCTACTTTCAAATCCATTACGTCTATAATGAAAATAAAAGATATTTTTAGTGGTCAAAAGACATAAAATGATTAAGCACATATTCACTAATGACACTTTAAAAGTACCTCAGCCCAGAAATGTGACACTACAATCATTAAAAATCAGATTCAATTTTCAAAGATACTATTATTAAACTTTATGGTGCTGGCAGAACATAAAATTATATCCAGTAAGCTCAGATGCTCTGGAAAATGGAAAAGCTTAGATGCTGCCAGAAAATAATAGGTTCTTAGAAATTCAGCAAGTTGTGTAGGGAGACAACTAATCAGAACATGACAAAGTGATGTTACAAATTGTTCAGAACAGAAAAATTCCAAATCCAAAGAATTTCTTCTTTGAGTCATGGATAGAGGTCCAAGAGCAGCATAATGGTTACCAAATGGATAAAAACAACAATAAAATCACTTCTCATGCATAATGCATAGGCATTCTCTATTGGAGCTGATATCACCATCTGGTGTCTAATTATTCCAACCTCATACCACACGGTGGTTTGCACCTAATGGAATGAGAGTACATTATAATAACTCAAAGCACAGACTCTGCTACTAATTATAAGGTGCTAGGTGTTATTTAAGTTCCCAGAAATCCTAAGGAATTTGGTGTTCACTGTTTAAAGTAAATATTTTGTAGGATGTCACTAGAAAAAGTGAACTGTAATTAGCTTTGGTTTGTCTCAAAGATCTATTGTTCCTTTAGGTTTAGCTAGTTTCATCTAACATCTGTACTCTATAAATTAATTAAGGTCCTAATTCCCTATTTTCACCACAGGTTCTGTATCCTTTTTTTTTCTTAAGTAAATACTGTTATTTTAATTTGTTGGCTTGTATTTTCAAGCTGTTGGTATCACTGTGAAGTTATTTTTTTTCTTAAATAATTAAGAAGACATTTTTTAGGAAAAAAGTTTTCATTCAGTGAGTATTCATTCATGTTTATTAAGAATCAAAGACCATTAGGGATTTTTAAGTGATCAAAAACCACAAGTTGGAATTTTGGTAAGTTGATTTAAAAATAGTTATAAGCAAATAATTACAATAAAACCTTAAAAGGGCTTTAAAAGAAATATTTACAGGTTCTTAATGGAATAGGAAAGAGAGATCCTCTAGGATATTTTTTTAAGTCCTGAAAACATTATTTCTTAGTTTAAAATGTGGTTATTTCTCCATACACAGCATTTGACACCAAAAGGCAGTGGCTTAATATAACTAGGATTGGGGGCCAGGGAGTTAGCTCAGTGGTTCTGGTGCCTGTCCTGCAAACGCAAGGACCCGGGTTCGATCCCCGGTAACCACATACCATATTGGGCGTGGAGACTCATGCCCAGCAGCAAGCAGTACCACATACCACGGTGCCAGGCATGGTGGCTCACGCCTGTAATCCCAGCACTCGGGAGGCAGAGGCAGGAGGATTGCTGTGATGTGAGTTTGAGGCTGAGCTCAGGGCCAGCCTGAACCACAAAGCGAGACCCTGTCTCAAAAACCAAAATAAATAAATAAATAAATAAAAATAAAATAAAATAACTAGGATTCAGGATTCTGGAGTTTAGTTAGGGCTTCTAGTCACCCTTCCCCCTGGTCGCAGAGATCTCCTTTTGGGTGTTGCTCAGGGCCAATTTGAAAATGCCTCCTCCATGTGGGAAATCCTGGCTACCTCTGGTTTTTGATGATGGCATAGGTGGGATGGCCGGCCGAGGAAGCACAGTTGTCTGCTACATGGATCTCTTTATAGGACTGCTTAGGCTTCGAAGAATGTCATCCAAGCTGCAAATAAAGAAAGTAGAAGTTGCCAGTCTTTTTGGAGTATAGGCCTGAAACTGGCATCACATTGTTTCATATTGTATTTTATCACAAAAGTTATATACTGAGTTTTGATTTTTGTAAAGTAGAAAATGTGACTAGACTCCTCAGGGGTCTATTTTTCACTATTTTGATCACACTGGATCATATGAAACTTATCATGCTTATTTAATATCTTTAGTACTGCATGTGTTTTAGGGAGCATTGTGCATGGTTACTCCATTGAAATTTGGTGTAGTTCACGTAAAACCCATGTTATGATTATTAGAGAAAAATAATATATTCCCTGAAATTTATTAAAGGAAGGGCTTGGTTCTAATTTCCTGAATTAGTTTATTCTAATCAAGATAAATTTTAACCCCAGTCACAAATATTTTATGTAAATTTAATTCTAATGTAATTGCATTTATTTATGTGTTTGTTTCATACCACAATATGATAATTATGCTATTTACCTTATTCACCACAACGTATTTTCAGATAAAACCATTATCCTCACTCTACATATTCACAGATTGAGGCTGAATACTGTCCCAGCTTTTGTAACTGATACTTAGAAGGGCTGGCATTCAATCCCAATCTGTTTTCTTCAAATTCTGCGCACTAGGCAGCCCTGCTTTCACATAAACAAATTCAATATTAAGTTTCAAGAACTCTGCTTTCATTGATTTTCTAATCATATATATTTAGAGTTTATTTACATATAAAACAAATTGTTAAATATATTGTAAGTAGGGTTGAGAGTCGGTTAACTTGGTTTTCACTGTCTTTCATCCTGATTAATAAACAATCCAAAAAAGCTGTACTTTAAAGAAATTTCTAAAACAGTTTATAATGTGAAGATGTATAACAAGGTATATATATATATATATATATATATATATATATATATATATACACACACACAGACACATTGGCGTGTATATTCATATACATATAAATGTGTAAAATATTTACAAGAAGATGAATATAGAGAAAAGATTACATATGTTTATAGATCATATTTAGTCACCAAATGTTATGGTTAGTCACTGTTTGTTTAAATATTTATCTTTCTATGCTTATTTTTCTCTCCATAGACTCCATTTTAAAAGGGAACAAGCCTCTTGCTTTATGCATAAACTTGACAGCTTATTATGGTTGAATGAAAAAAATAGATTATAAAAATCCATTATGGAAAATTTATGAAAACAATTAATTGGAGGTGAAAGGTCAGTCTGAAAATCCAAAACCGTCACGCCAGGTCAACTGTAATCACACTGGGAAATTTCCTTAGGAGTCGTTTGCTCTTCATTTTCCTGTTATGCTAAGAGAAAATTACATGAATGTAGATTATAGTTATACTTTGAGACAATTATTTCAAGACCATTTGATAGCAGAGAAGAAGAATTGAAGAGCTTTTTAAAAAATTACAGCTGCATTTTCTAGAAGGTTTCTCCATTAACATTAATTATGTTCTCCCTGGAGTCATGCGCTTAGGAAGCTTTTTGAAAAGGCAAATTCGCTCACCAGCAGGTGATTTAAGTTTTCAATTCAGTACAGTTTGACTTTAAACATTTACAGTGGTTTCTTTTTCTTCTTGTTTCAGCTTTATTGAGATACAATTTGTGTAACACAAAGTTCACTCAATGAAGGGCTATCAATTAGTGGTTTTAGTTTATGTACTGAATACTTAGGACAGGACCATTTCAGATTTTCACCCGCACAAACAGAAAATACGTTTAGCAAAGAGCAGGCAAACTCTATCTTTCTCTCTTTCCACCCTTTCTCCTTGACAAACCTAAGCTATTTTCATCCTTCTTCCACTTCAGAAAGAGGAGTGAGAATGAGAAAAATATTCTCAAATTATGCAGTGTGAGCTTATAGGTCCAAAATGCCATTTTTATGTTATATGTTTATAACATGCTTAAACTAAGGCCATATTCCTTTAAGTACAATGAGTGTAGTGGTCAAAATACTATGAATGAAATATAGGAGCGGATCAATGGAAATTGGCTCAAATTCCATCCCAAGAAAAAGAAATAACAGTAACTTTCTGAAGTTATTAAGGAAAACTGGAGAGATGAGCTCATACTTTTTTTTATAGCAACAGACTCTACACGCTTCTTTTGTGAACTATTTTTTCTTCTTGTCCTCCATACATAAAATACATTCATAACTCAACACACATTTCTGGGTTTTCTCTTATCCCTAACAGCTGCCATTCTCAGTTCACTCTCATCACAATCCTGTGAATTTCCTCTTCCAGATTCTCCTCAATTAAATTGCACACACTTTCAAAATTGTCTCTCACCAATAAGCGATGTATTTTCCAAACTTTGATCTGTTGGATTGAGATTCTTTTGTTTTGTCCATTTAGATCTTTCTTTTTGCTCTACTTCTTACTGTTCCCATGAGTAACGCTCATCCTTCCAATCGCACAGTGAGCTTCACTGTTTTAGTGCCTCCTATGGAACATGTTTTGTGTAGTAGAATGTGAGTGATGTCCCCAACGTTTTATCATCAGGGTACCCATGCTCTTATATTGGCTTTTTTGTTCTTAAAATAAAAGAAAAAATATATACTTTGTAACTTTTTAAGTATAATTACTATCATATAATATATAACTATAAAATGATGCAAGTTGCACAGACAGAATCAAATAATAAATGTTTTTTCTCAGTTTTGATTTGAAACTTCCTACTCAAATCCATCAACTCCTTTGAATGATCCCAACTGCAATTCCCAACCTTATCTGTAAAATACAAATCACAGTGCTTCTTTTTTAGAGTAGTAAAGATAAAATATTAATGCCTACAAACTTACCATAATGGCAAAATGATCAACATTAGTGGCAATTGTATTATTATTACTATTGTTGCTCAAAAACAGTAAACCTTCATTATTTTTTATTTTTCTTTTTGTTAAAATTTGTTAAAAAAAACAATTTTAAAACAATTTTATTATCAAGATTATCTTATTGATAAACCAAAATCAGAATTTTCATAGTACAATTCACTTGGAAACTTTAAGACACTGTGTAATAATCAAATAAATGTGAAATGATGAAGTTCATCTATGTCTTTAGCTAGGAAAATATATCAATTCATCTCCTTCCTAAATTTTCCCAGTTAGTATGATGTTAATTTACATCATTTTGATCCACTAGGAATATATAATTAAAATATAAAGACCTCATTTACACCTTCTATTTCTTACACTAGAGAAATTATATGGTATTTATACATATGTGTACTATTTATGAATATGACTTCAAGGTGCACCATTTAAATATAAATGTTTCAAGTTAATCTTTCTCTATGGTTTTGTATTACTTAATTTTTTAAAAAAACAAATAAACAAACATGTTTATTCACTCAACAGTTGATGGGATTTTGGTTGCTTCCAAGATTGAGCTATTACAAACTGAGCTCCTATAAACACGGATGTGCATATGTCACTGTGATATTATGCTTCTAATTATTTTGAAAAAGGAAAAACACAACAATCACAATAGGATCTCTAATCCTACTTTTTTGAGGAATCTTCACACTGATTTCCACAGTAGTTACAAGAGTCTATATTCCCAACAGTGGAGAAGGTCTCCTTTCTCCCTGAAGCCCTGCCAGCATTTGTTATTGGTTAATTTCTTGATAGTACCTATTATTTCTGAACTAAGACACAATTTCAGTTCTATTTGGATGTATACTAGGTATTATGAAATAGTAAGAAAATCTTCAAAGTGGAAGGGAGGCAGGGGAAAGAAAAGAAGGAAAAGAAAAAGTAAAAAGAAAAAAAATGGAAATAAAATCTATGTATATCGAGGCGGGGAGGGTAGGGAGATGGGAAAAATAGAAATCAGGATATATATTATATATAGGTACACATTCTCAGTGATGAAAGTGATCATAATATATACTTAAATTGGCCAATATACTCAATTAAAATATAAGAAAATAATTATATAGGCAAGGTCTGTAAATTCTTCATCACATTCCTTTGCTTCAGTTCCTTAAAATATCTGTATAAATGAAATAGTAAATTCATAATTATTGGAAGTTTATTTTGCTTCTGAGGTTATCAGTTCGCTGAAAGCACATGCTCTATAGAACGCTGAATCTTTGTCACAAATCATGATTGAATGAATTGTTAAATGAATTCAAAAGAATGTTTCAGATCTATTCATTTGGAAATCACTTTTTAAATTGGTTGCTTTGAGACCAATATCAAGATATAGATATCAGAAAGCACAAAATATCTTTCATTAAATATATGTTTGTAAATCAATGTGTTTTTTTCATGACCATGTTAAATGAAGACCTAGGTGTGCATATAGATAGATAAAGATAGATGTAGCTAGTTATCTATCAGTATATACATTATCTTTCTAATTATATGTGTACACACATACAAACACACACACAAACACACACACACACGTGTTAGCAATCTTGAGTTAGCTTGTTTGAGAATTTTTAAGAGACTGAAGCTGTTAAGGAACCTAAGTAATTAGATAATAACACTTTAACATGCTACTAGAATAAGATTTACTCTAGTCTTAGTATATTCTAAGGAACATTAGCATTATTTCTGCAATTGAATCTAGGAATAAATACCTCTAAAAACACCAGAGTAATCATTGAAAACTTTATTTAAATAAAATCTACCTGAGAGTGTGGTTAATATAATTAAAAGTTTAAATTGGAATACTGAAAATCAAATTTTAATATTAGAGTGTGAGTATAAAGTGACAATGTTCTACAGTTTGAAATTAAAACACCAGTGTTTCACTGGTATGAGAAAATGAAGTTGTAAATGAGTTGTAGTATGTATTGTTGATATTGTGAAGTAGAAAATATTTAAAAGGAAAGGGGTGTAGGGGTTAATAAAGAGGGGAAAAATAATGTGACAGTATAAAGAAAAAAAGGAAACAAAAATTATGTATATAGGAGGTGGAGGGTTGCAGGGCAGGTGGAAAGGGGAAAAATAAGAATCAAGTCATGTCATATTCTGGTACAAACTCTCAATATTGAATGAGATGATGATGCACATTCATAATGTACCAATAAGGATTTGAATTTTTTTGAAAAAAGAAACAATGGTGTTTGAAAATGTCAAACAAGGCAAATGAAAGTACAGAGAACGTTTTCATTTTGTTGTTTAAATGGACTGAGTTTCTCAATTTTAAGATTTTTGTATCTTGTCTTTGATCTTTGGCACCTGCTAGAAAGAGCGAGAAGATGACAAAGGAACATACAATTAATGTATCTACACAGAACCATGGAGATAGCTGATCATGGGAAGTTTAACAATTCTTATTGTTCTGTTTCTATAAAGATTTAATGTGCAGCATATGGCATAGGCATGTTTATTTCCTACTGGCACAATCAGCTTTCAGTTTATATTATGAAATTATTACAGCAATATTTCATGGCATAATGTAAAGAAGAGAAAAGACAAAGCCATGATTGATAGAGTGTACTATCTGGCTTTTTTCTGAAAGTTGCTCTCTCCTTCATAATCCCAACTGAGCATTATCCAATTATTTCTATACTTTAATAAATTAGTAAAATGTTACCTTATTTATTTCTGTGTGTGTTGGGAGAGAGACAGACAGAGAGAAAGACAAAGAGAGAGAGAGTGAGAAAGAGTGAGAGAGAGAGAGTGAGAGAGAGAGAGAGAGAGAGAGAGAGAGAGAGAGAGAGAAAGAAGAAGAATACAAATAATTTGAATGAAAACATAGTGTCAGGCCAAGGATTTAGCTCAGTGGTTCTGGCACCTGCCTTGGAAGCACAAGGGCCCAGGTTTGATCTCAGATAACCACATGCAACAATGCTGGGCATGGTGACTCACACCCACCACCAATCAGTACCACATACCATGGTGCTGGACGTGGTGGCTTACCCCTGTAATCCCAGCACTCAGGAGGCAGAGGCATAAGGATTACTGAGTTTGATGCTTGCCTGGGCTACATAGTGAGCTCAGGGCCAGCCTGAACTATAAAGCAAGATGCGGTCTAAAAAACTACAAAACAAAACAAAACAAAAAGCTATTGTCTCATTATCATGTTTTTGTTTAAAATACGTAAATGGTTTTTGTTTAAATCTTGGCTATTACAATTAATACATGTTATCTCAGGTTTTTTGTTTTGTTTTGTTTTGTTTTGTACCAGTAATCTAACTCTGGACCTTGTGTTTGCAAGGCAGGTGCTGTAAGCACTCAGCTAAACCCCAGCCTTCAACTCACAACTTTATTACACTATCATTTTTCTAAAGAGACCACCTCTATTTCTGAATCAGTGATTTACATACATTGGTGTTTGGAGCAGTTAGCAAGAAATTCTTACTTGATTTATCTATAGGCACCAGCTGATGCCCAATCCAAAACTCACAGGAATCCGTTCTTCCGGTGGCCATGATGATGCCAGAGTTGAATTGCTGCTTTTAGGTCCGTAAACATGATTTGGTTGCTATGGTCAAATGTTATGTGTTACTGAGGATTGAAAACGCTTCTCAAATCACAAGTGATCCTGTGGAAAAACTTTAATATTTGTAGTTTCTGCTAACTCAGGTACTCATTCCTTTACACAAAGTCTTCTCTAACTGGAATAACTTCTAAACCTTCTAGTAAACTTTATCCAGTGCTTCTGGGATTGGCTCACTTAAGAACTCTACTGTATAGGACTCCTCAACTCGGGCTCTTCCTGTGCTTTCAGCTACATGCTGTATAGAATTCTTTCATAATGATTAGTTTGTTTTGTTACACTTGCACTTGCTTCACACCCTGCCCCCTTGTTGTCATACAAGCCTGTTTCATGTATGGAGCTCACCATTAAGCATTTCTGTATCATTGACATGACAAAATTTCTAGAGAGACAAGGCAAAAATACTTTTAGGTACCAAACAATAAAAATATAAAAGTATAAATAGTTAATTTGCATAGTGTTTTATATATAGTGGTTACATGGCCAGCACTCAAGGAAATTTATTAAAATATCAAAGGGCATTGAAGGAACCCATCTTATTTATATGATGCCATAAATATATAATGCTAATGTCTCTAATGTATCTCTGTTTATCTTTGTGGTGTCGGGACTTGCAAGACAATGGATTTAATACAGGACACATAATTTACAGGATGATTTGTAATATTTACCCCAAAGTCAAATGCAGGAGAACACAAGAGATCTGTGCTTGAGGTGGAGATCCAAACAATCCAGCTCCGGATCCCACGGCCATGGTGGTGCTGAGAGCAGGAGATGAGGCCCAGGTGAAGGCAAAGCCTGGAGCTCTTCAGAAGAGAGCAGCAGCTGAAGCTCAGCAGCCTCCGGCAGGTGAGGGCCTTTTGGAGTCTGACAGGGCCCACAGGTGAACCGCAACAGTATCTCCATTCTGGAGTGAGCCCCTTCCAAGGCAGATCAGCAGCACACAGTCTTCCCTCTGGTTCTCCTCTTACTCCATTGTTGGCAGTTGTCAAGTCGACCTCCCATGCCTAGGAAGCTGGGAGTCCCACTCAAGCTAACCATTAACTAACCCACCACATCCCTTACTTCCAGCGCCTACCACCGGGAAGCCTCCTGCTGCCTCACGCCCTGCACATGCCTGGAATAGAATCCTGCATTTGGTACATAAAAAGAAGAGAAGACAACTATCCTTAGAGTTTAATGGCTTTATTCTCCCCTCAGATGTCCTTTTTCATTTATATTTCTAGTCGGAATGTTTTTTGAAGATATTAGTTAATTATATGCGAGCATCATTCTTTTAAAGACTAAAACTGAAATTCAGTTTTGTTACAGATTTAATGTGTTAATATTTGTAAAGTGCTTTTCAGTAGTATCTAGCACCTAATAAGTACTACCATAATTTTCAGGTGATTTTATCATCTAATGTACTCTATACTGTGTTAATTTCTCTATGGGTCATTCAATCTCCATTAGTGACCTTTATATCTTCATTCTGTTGAAAGCTCATACTGTCAGAAAGAGAATGTAGATTTATAAGAAAACATCAAATGAACTTGTTCATAATTTAAAATCATAAAATATTTTAAGTTCATTAATTCTGGTGTGATTAGACCTCAAATACAAAAGGATAGTATTGATACTTAGATATTCAATAAAAGTAAAGTCAGCCTTGTAAGAGAACAGTGATGTAATGCCTGTAATTTAATTCTATGAGTTAATTTCGTTTTATATCTATTTTCCAAAAAATTTGTTCCTATTTATATCTATTTTATTGTGTGTGACAAAAATTACACCCTACTTTTAACTATGCCACTGAGAATTTCTGTAATTTTTCTTGGTCAATAAATACTACCATTGGAATCTAAATTTTGTCTTCTGTGAAATAAATACATCATGTGATTAATTTCAGAATTTTATTTTAGATATGTGAGTCTATTGTTGTACTGTGTAATGGAGTCCTATCAGGGATGACACAACATCACAGTTACTATAAAATGTCCATAGCAACCTGACAACATATTTTTCTTGATAAATACTTTACACTATGGCAATATTCATCATCTAAATTGACACCTGCAAGTTCAGTGCTCAATTAAAAGTTATTAGAAGCACATTAGAAAAATTATAAGGCTATATGTAGACACATTTAAAAACAAATTAATCCTTCAAGACTGAATTAAGCATGCATTGGAAATTCTTGTTTACTTCCTCCCAGTAGAATTAAAACAATTTAATGTAAGAAAAACATTTTACTTACTTCAGTTTCTTTTGTGCTTCATGTGCTATATGAAACACCTGTTGAATAAATGGGTGCATAAGCTGTTTCCATAAACCATATAGATTTATGTAACTATAGAATATGTCATGAATCTTTCCTCAGAAATATACAGGCAGAGCTTCCATTCTTACATCATTGCATATATGAGCACCAAAAGCATAAGTGAGTCAGGAAGAGTTTCAAAGTACTTCAAAACTTCAGTCACCATCCTGAATACCTTTTGTCCTGAATCCCTTAGTTATATGATTGGGTGTCCCTGAATGTTCTAGTGTATCTTTCTTCTCTCTCCTATGGTGTTTTGTTTTTTTCATCTTTTGTCAATCTAGACAAACTTAAATTATGATCTCTGTTTTCCTCATTGTTGGGGGACTACTAGAAAACCCATGTAGTCAAAGAGAGACCAGGGAAATGTGTTAAAAACTCAGATAAGGATTCCTATACTCAAAGAAACAAGCAGTTTTAAAGAAGCATCATCTCATTGGTATTCTGTATCATCATCTTAGCATGAAGGACAGTGATACAACAAAGAACCTAAGAAAAAGGAGATGAAAGGCTACAACTCGGAAGAAGAACAGCATTCCTTTTCAATTGAGAAATAATGTAAGAAAGAAGAGAAAAATAATGCCACAGCATTTCCTTGGTGAGATATCTTCCATTGTTTTGAAGTATATATGTTTAGATGACATTCAGTATTAGCGTGGATTGGAATGTTTAGAGCACAGAATGAAATTATGGGTGTTGTAGTCAGGAAGGCTGAGCTTCCAGTAAGACATAGCTCTTAGGATCCTGTAATAATGAAATTCATGATTATGCACTTACATAGTCTGAAATATTTAAATTATTTTGACTTCTATCTCACATGTCTCCAGGTAGATACAATTTTAAGTAAAAGTATTGTTATTTGTTTCTTTTGGTAAGACTATTTCTGTTATCTCCCAGAACCAAATTCTCTTCCACATGTTCCCCAACGCTAAAGTAATAATTCTATTTAATCTTCTCATACTTGGACTGTAGTTTGTCCTCCATGTAGTTGCAATCAGTGACATAAATGCTTTCTTCAAGTTGTTGTCTGCCTCAGATATTGTTCACACTGAGCTTTGCTAATTTATGAAACTTCAAGTTTTGACTCTCATGTCTAATCATGACAGATACAAATATATTACAAAAACAAAGTTTCATTCTCATTTTTATTATAGTCCACCCTGAGAAGAGTCTTTCAGGTTTTCCTCTATAGCTGATCATTTCTACAAATTACAGAAAATGAGAAGGAAGAAAGGATCTAAAATACCTGACAGAGTACCCAGGGCATCTAGAGCTTTGCATTTTTATTTCCTCTCCATCTCCACTGTTTACCATCTGACTCAGCCTTTACCCTGAAAGTTCTACTTGCCCTATGCTCCAAACAAACAGTAGAAAATTACAGACCTTGTCACACTTGAGTACCATTCCTGTAAGAAAAGTGTCTTATGATATGTCCAGATGTATGAGCTGAGATTCCTCTAGGTAATCACCCCCATTAGACACATTACTAGCTTACAATACATAGAACATTTTATTCTAAGCTACGTCACAGAGTGTACTTTCTCACATACTCCACTTGAGGCCACTCATTTCTGTCTCCACACGATCCTGTAAGATTTTTCACATAATTCTTCACCCATCATCTATTTAGTCTTCTTGGCAGTACTCTGCTACTTGTGGCATGGCAAAAATTGTTCCTAAGGTAGAGGCTGGGAAACACCACAACTGACCCATGAAGACCCACTACTATTCCAGTTATATTTAGATATTTATCAACAGGCACTGCGAATCCCAGAGCTGAATCCAGTGGACTTCTAGTGAAGCCATCATCTAGGGAAGCCACCAGTACAACTCACCAGGGCAGCCACGATGTGAGACTTATGGGGTGAGAAATTGGACAATAGTCTGACAGGAGTCCTTGTGTTTCTTTATGTAAAACTTAAAAGTCAGAGGTAAGTTATATCTAGTACTCTTAAGATAAAATCTGAGGAGATGCACAATTTTAACTTTTATGTTTGTAAGGGGAAGCAAGTTATATATGACACAAAATAGTTTCATAGTGTTGAGAAAAGAAATAACATCCTGAGATCAATATAATAAATGAACCATTTCTTCCAGAAAAGAAACAAGATATGGAAATCATTTTGATAAATTCAGCATACTGTCAAGTTTTAGTCTTGTCCTGATCTTGGAAAGATTGCACAGAAGCCAGTGGACACCAGATTTATCCTACATGCTTGCAAACAAATAAAACAAAGCTGTGAGAATGTAGAATTCTCTGCAGAATACAAACACTGAGTCTTCAGTGTAAATGATATTGATATGATACTGGAGTTAATAAAGGATAGGAGTACTAGATTAAAGAAAATCCAAGAGATAGAGAAATAGTGCTCTTTAAGTGATGGTTTAGAGAACCAAGATTTAATGTTGCTTTTCTTCCACAATAAAGTCATGTTTTCCATTCTAGTCATATATTATAAATATTTGCATGATCTTTAAATTTAAAAACAGTCACTTCTTGGCTCCTGCTCCATCTTAATTATATCATAATTTGAGGGGGATACTGCCTCAGTATCTTTATGAATTTTTGAAAATTCCCTAGATTTTTCTAATGTTTCACTAGAAGTGTGAATCCATGATTAAACTTCAAGAAAGCCTGGTAATGTCCAGTTGTCTTAATTTGAATGAAGCACAGAGCTATCAGTTCCTTAGGAAGAAAATGGATTATCTTCTCATATATGCCAATACTAAATAATTTTGAAGTCATGAGAGTAGTTTTTTAAGAGGACAGCACAAAGCTATGAGCAAGCCATAAAATAAATCAAACGGTTTAGACACAAATATTACTGAACATACTTAGATTTAATCAGAATTCTCATTAAAACTTTAAGAGAAAAAGCAAGTTTCTTTTCTGCAGCAAGACATGATAAAAGATTCAAAGAAATGTGCTTTTTGGTACACAGAAAAGTGCTTTGAACTAGAAGCCTCAGGGAAAATCTGAGGAACCAAGAAGAAGTATGATTTTATGACAAGGCATATGCATGGTGCTAGATTTTTAAATTACACTCTATAGTTCGTGTTAGGATTCAACTATAAGATGGGCCCCTAAGCCTCATTTGTTTAGAAGTTTACTAGATTACGGGGCATCACTGCTGACATGTATAAGGAAAGAGGAACTTGTTGGAAAAAAATGGGTTACTCTGGACTTGACCCGGAAGTGTTTGCCTCCCATCTTGGTTCATCTTTTGACTCTCCGCTTCTATCTAGTCCCTTTTATCATGTGGTTTTTGTATTTGAGCCTGCACAACATGAACTGTAAACCGAAGTAAACTCTCCTCTTTAAATTGTGAGTGTTAAGTATTAAACCTCAATAAATAGAAAGTGACTTAGACAGTTGGGCATAGGCAGAACCCAGGTCCTAAATCAGATAATGTATTCAACAAGAGGCAGAACCATGTTATGCACTGATGTTATCATTTAGTCAAAATTCTTGCCTTTAAAAGAGAAGTCACTATCATTCTATTATTATTTAGTAATTAATTTTTAGATTATGAAATTATTCTAGTCAAATCTTCCATCTTTATCAATTTCTAAGCAAGCCTAACGATTTTTGAATCATATTCATGATTATTCTTTTTCCCAGTCTGTATAAGACATCTATTAGATATTTAAAAACTATTATTATCTGGTTTGATCTATTAATTGACTTCTTCTTACGACCACTTATTTTAATGTTCATGACATTTATGCTGTATAGGCATTTCTTTTTAGTACTCTTGGTGAAACAGTTGATTTTCAAATGCACTAGAGGTAACGTTCATAATATACTATGACTAATTTCACTCTAGGGTGTTGTTGCTGACATTCAACATATCTTAATCATTGGTAGTCGCTCTATCCTTCTCCCTCCTCCACCAATCCCCTTCTTCTCTTCAAAAGGCTCTTTTCTGATTTCTTGTCACACCTTAAAAAATAGGCATCCATATTTTATTCTTTATTTATTACATAAATTAGATTTCTCATTAAGAGAAACTGTGCCATATTTAGGTTCAAGACTCTAGCTGATTTCACTTAACTTACTTGGCCTCCAATTCCACAATTTTTCCTAACATAATGACACAAGTTCATCTTACTTCATGGGTGAATCATATATACATGTACACATATTATATATGTAGAAATGTATATAAATATTTGTGTGTACGTATGTACAGGTGTGTGCATGTGTACAGGTGTGTGTGCATATGTATACCTGTGTATACATAAGTACAGGTGTGTGTACATATGTACACCTGTGTGTATACCTGTGTACATGTGTGCACCTGTATATACATGCATGCACCTGTGTGTACATATTACACATGTGTACATGTGTACAGGTATGTGTACAATTGTACAGCAGTGTGCACATGTGTACTTTTTTGTACACGTGTATACATGTGTATACATATGTACAGGAATGTGTGTATATATGTACACCTGTATGTACAGGTGTACATGTGGATGTATATGTGTATACCTGTGTGTACATTTCTACAGGTGTGTGTACATGTGTACAGGTGTATACATACGTGCACATGTGTACACGTGTACACCTGTGTGGATATGTGTACACCTGTGTTTGTATATATATGTACATTTGTATGAATTGGAATTCAAATGAGTTTAAATTTTTATTTTCCTAATGGTTAAAGATGTTGAGCATTTTAAAAATATATGTATTTGCCGCTTGTGCTTCTTTTATTCAGTGCATTTGCCCATTTTCGGCTAAGTTATTTGGTTTAGGTTATTTGGGTTACTGGGTTATTTGGTTTTGATGTTCATTATATATTTGTGAGAATAAGTCTCTGCCAAAATGCTAACTAGCAAAGATTTTCCATAAAATTTGTTTACAATCTAGGTTTTAAAATTTGGTGTATGGTAGGAATAGGAATCTATTTTCAAACTTCTGCATGTGGATTTCCAATCTTTCCAGCATCATTTGTTAAAAAGTTGTCTTTTTTCCAGCATACATTTTTAGCACTTTTGTTAAAGAATTTTTTCTAAAGGCACAGAAGAGGAAAAGGCATCCACTGTCAACATTCCAGTTCAATGTAGTCCTTGAACATTACACCAGGCAATCAGAGGAAAGGAGGAAAATATATAAATAAGAAAGAAGACTTTTAAATTATCCTTTTTTATTTCTGATGATGTTATTATTTACACAGAAGCCCCAAAGTAAAATCATCTGGTGATTTTTGAATCTGACAAATTCAGCAAAGTGCCACAATATAAATTCAACATACAAAAATCAGTTGGCACAAACCCGTAGGGAACCCATTGAGAAAACAATCAGGGAAATAACTCCATTCACAATAGCTTCAAAAATTAAATACAAACCAATCTACTTAACCAGGGAGGTGAGAGGCCTACACAATAAAGATGGCATAACATGACAAAATGACAGATTTTCCTTGTCTGTAGACCAGAATGACTACTCGATTCGATGAAATACTCATTGAAATGTCAAAAGCCTTCTTCATAGAAATAAAAAGCCCAGAAATTCATATAAAATTTCAAAAGATAGCCAATACAGTCCTGAACAAACACACCAATGCTACCGGCATCACAATATTGGCTTTCAGGTCGAACCACCAAGCCAGAGTAAAGCAGCATGGCCCTGACACGAATCAGGCAAGCAGACCAACTGAATACAGTGAAAGCCACAGAAACAAATCCTTGCATGTACTGTTCCAGCTTCTTTCAACTGAATATACTGAGCTATTTAATAGTTGCTGGGTTTTTACAATGTCAACAATTTTGAGTGAAAATCAATGTATAATAAATGTCAGGGCTCAAGGTTATGATTTTCATCTAATAATTAATTTTTATATACTACTTGTAATGTTTCTCTTTACTTTTTCTTAATTCTTCTGAAATTCTATACTTGTTCTTAATTTTTTTAAAAAAATATTTATTTATGTTTTTTGAGAAAGGGTCTCACTTTTTTGTAGTGCAGGCTGGTCCTGAGCTCAGCATTGAACTTAAGCAATCCTCCTGTCTGCTCCTGAGTGTTGGGATTACAGGCATGAGCCACCATGCTCAGCACTGTGGTATGTGGTATGGATTGCTGGTGGGCATGAATATCCACACCCAGCATTGTTTTATGTGGCTACTGGGATTGAACCCTTGTCCTTGCACTTTCAAGGGAGGTGCAGGAACCAGTGAGCTAAGTCCATAGGCTCCTTGTTCTTAATTATTGATGAGGAGAGCTTGTCAGACTTTTCCTTACTTTTAGGTTTGACAGTTTTGAAATTACTGCTTCGATTTTTCATAAACTGGGATGCATGTGAAGTCTTTCTAAAAATTCAGTAGGAATTGGGTTTTTTTCAGAGGAAATTATAGAAATAAGTGATGTTTTCATTTCACCATATCAAGGTGTATTGAATCAAGATAACTCATCACTGCTAATGCTGATCTCACATAAGAATCACTCATCAAGTTTCTTCTCTACACATTTTTGAACTTGTCTTCTCTTCCAACACCACAATCCACCTCCACTTCTTCCATAAAAAACTATATACAAACTTTACGTGCCATTCTTCTAGTGTGGTGTTTGCCAGTAGAACCTGCCTCCACCGATTTGTTAAGGTTCAATTGATGAAGAAAAATGTGTGTACGTAATGATTGTACAATACGATGGTTTAATGCACATATACATTGAAATGATTACCATTACCAAATTAACACCTAATTACCTCAATTCATTGCTTTTTGTGATGAGATATTTAAACTCAACTGCATTCACAAATTTCAAACACCCAACACAGTACTACTTACTATAATTAACCATCTTGTAAATTGAATCTGCAGAACTTCTTGCATTACAATCATTATTCTTATATCTACTCATCTCCATGTATTCTCTGCCCTATAAATATAAATTGTAATAAAATGCTGATACCCTTTTCTCTGTTTAAAACCTTTGAATGTATCCCATTGTTAGAAATATAAAATCAATATACCAAAGTCAAGTATAAAGCCATATGTACTGTGTGCTATACTGGTGTGTCTCACTTCTGGTTCACTTTGAATTGTCAAGTTGCTTTGGGGCTTGTGTGTGTCTGGTTCCACTCTAGAGCTCTTCAGTTTATTAGTGAAACATGGCTTTGAAATATTTTAGCATGTATCACCTTTTTATTATTATAAAATATGTATTCTCACACAATTGTTTTTGTAAAAGTCATCATCTCAATAATTATATTTTCTTATTATTTTATTCATACTTTTTCAGTTGATTATTCAAAGTTAGTGATTGCCTTTTGATAATTGGCAAGCACTTGGATGCATATTAGAAACATTTCAACTACCTCTCATTTCTACATCTTCAGTAAAGTGTTTCCATGGAGCTGAAGAAAATGTAATTACTTTATAATCAAGAAATATATTTTATTGCCATTTCAGACCTCCAGAGAAATGCAGACTTCTAAGCTAAAACATTCTCCAGACAAAGTATACTGTAAAGTATCATCTGTACATAAGTTACTAATTTCTTTTCATAATCTCTGACCTCGTTTGCCTATACTCAATTATATTTATTATTTATTTAAATAATTATGGTAGAATATTCTCAAACTCATTTATTTAAAAAAAATATAAATGATTACACCTTACTAATTTTTACATAAGCCATGAAAAACATACTAGTTTTTAAAAGGTATATTTCACTATAAATTTAGTTTCAAATATTTTATTTCTAAATTAGTTATATTACATTGAAATTTAACAAGTATAATAGATTCACAGATGTGTATTTTACCATCAAAGGTTCTTTTTTTTTTTTTTTTTTTGAGACAGGGTTTCGCTTTGTGATTCAGGCTGGCCCTGAGCTCAGCCTCAAACTCACATCACAGCAATCCTCCTGCCTCTGCCTCCTGAGTGCTGGGATTACAGGTGTGAGCCACCATGCCCGGCACTGTGGTAGGTGGTACTGGTTGCTGCTGGGCGTGAGTCTCCACGCCCAGTATGGTATGTGGTTACTGGGGGATGGGATGGAACCCGGGTCCTTGTGCTTGCAAGACTGAGCTTGCTTACTGGCACCACTGAGCTAACTCCCTGGCCCACAAAAGTTCTTAATTTTATGTTATAAGGAATTGGTTTTGGACACAAATATAGCTCTTTATAATTCAAACAATACTATTTTATACAATTTGATAATTACATATTTTATTTTCTTCTTGGAAATATTGTTTGTTGTTTGGGTCTAATTTAAGTTTTATATGCTTATTGTAAATGCATGAAAATTGTAAAGCATTAGATAACTGGTTTTGAGAACCATATAATCCCCATTTGCTAATATAAAAAGCTTTGTTAGAGAAAATATCTGACTGAATTTGATCCATGTATAATGTATGTATAAGTATGTATTTGTGTATAAGTATATCTAGGATCTGAACAAGAAAGGAAGTTGCACAGCCTGTGGGGGTTGAGCCAAGTCAGCCCCAAGTACTGGACTTCAACATCTTATAGAAGCACGTTGGTCAGAAAACTGAAGGTTCCAAGAGCCAGAGTTCCAAGACAATGAGGTGACAAAGTGTATATATAGCACAGTCTTTTGACTTGATAAGGAGCCAAGCTCAAAAGGGTGAATACCCTAAGCCAGTGTGACAGGGTCAGCACACTCTGCTCCTCATTGACAGAGAACATCATAATCGATACGCATAAGGCAGGCAGCTAAGCATAGTCTATATACTTAAAATGTATGGTTCATTGTCTAGTTTCTGGTGGTTTTACACAATAAGTATATCTGTACTTCAGATATATAAACAAATATTGATAAACTGAACAAATTTAGAAATTTGTTATCAGTTGAGTTTGTAGAACTTCTATCAGTAAGTAGATCAGATTGACCAAAAAAAAAAAAAAAACAACAACAACAAAAAAATGGAGCAGAGAAAATTTAAATACTACAAAACCATAGACTTGATCTTAAAAACTCATCTCTGTGTTTAAAAGGTCTTGTATCTTTTTCTTATCATTCAGCTCCAAATGTCCCTCTGCTTCTAGTCAGATTTTACATCCCTCCTTTGTGCTGCCTCCTCTCCCTGTAATGAAACCCAACTCACTAACAATACACTGTATCCCATTTCCTCCCCACACATTTTTCAAACTAAAGGAGATTCTTGAAAAGACAAAGCCAGCTTTCTTAAAAAAATAATAAAAATATAAACAGATTACATGTGTTCATATGTTATATTCATTATTCATATTCCCTTTGGATTTCTCTGAAACAATACTCATGTTGGAAAAAATATCTCATCCATAAGAATGAATATGCAATACTGAAACTCTCTTTCTGAAGTTTGTTTCTAGTTTACTGCACATTAACAGTTTTCTTAAAATAATCCTTCACATGTTGTTTGGAAGAACTCTAGAAAAATAAGCAGATATAGGCAAGTCAGTTTAATTAACTCACCGTTTTAATACTATTAATTTTAGAAAGGGTAAATAGCTCATCTATTTTCATCTGTAGCTTATTCTTCTACATTTATTTTTACATGTTATTTTAACTATTCAAAGAATTCCCTCAACATTATACACATATAATTACTGACTTTAGGAATTCACTATAATACGATAAACATAGAGCCTCTATATATGTATTTGTTTTTAAATGTTTCCACACAATATAAAATTTCCCAAAGGATTAGAGCACGTGTATTTATATTTCAGTGTCAGCTATTTTACTTATAATTTAATTCTTATGCAATCACTAGTCACATGTCAGTTTAGTTTTGCTGATGACAGTCAAGGTTTTAGATATGGTAATAATAACTGACCTTCTTGTTAGCATCTATTTCTAATCTCAACTGCTCCAGAGGCTGAGAAAGGAAGATGGAGAGTTTGAGGACAGACGGGGAGAAATCACAAGTCCCTCTCAAACAAACAAGGTAAACAAAATACTAAAATTATTTTTGCTGGTAATGAATGAGGGTAATCTTGAACTCTACACCATTCTTTGAATTTCCTCTAATTTTACAACGTACCATAAATTCATTTTCTAATCCAATACACACAAATAAAAAATTGGGCTTGTGCTTTTTTTTTTTTTTAAAGATATTATTTACAATTGTGTGTCCTTGACCCAGCTATGATTCCAAGAGCACGTAGCATGTTCATGTGTCTGTCTTTTGAAACCATCCATCCCCGCCCCCTCTTTAAAATGTGCTCGCCATGTTTCACAGTTGCTGGCTTTAGGAGTCCTGCTTCTCAGTGCATTGGTCAGGAAGCACATGGCAGCTGCGCTACCGGT
>PVIR01026051.1:0-24281 GCA_004026965.1 Petromus typicus | reverse complement strand
TAATATTCTGTTTATATCTCTGAAATTGCTTTTACCATGTTATACATGTCCTTGTCTAAGAGTATAATGGGTGATGGATATTACCCACAATGCCCTATCACATTCCTGGGGGATTTGTTGATGTTACTGATGATGTGTTTGTTAACCTACTTTTTTTTGTTCCACTTCAGGGTTACTAAACCTGAATCATTGAGCCTTTTGAAGTAGAGTATAACTTGTACAGTACATTCCAAGACTTATGTGGCCAAAATCCCCAATATGGAGGGAAATACTACATGCTCACTTCTGTATTCTATAACTCACATGGTGCATGCATAGTTAGAAAAACTGTCTTTTGAAAGAACACACAGAATGTAGATGAGCATTATTTCTGGTACTTACAAATGAATGATATTTATGTCTCTAAAAATCACGGCAATTTATTTTGCAGTCTGTTAACTGAACATCATTTATAAAACTTGTTACTGTCATCCATATCATCCGTTACACATTTTTGTCAAGCATTAAGCTTTTAACTATTGACAAACTGTTAAGATGAAAGAACATTTCATTTTCTAATTTTACCTTCTTGTGCTAAATATTGGAAAACTTTAAACTGAAATCTCTCCTTATTTTTGCATTGCAGATTTTACCACAATTATAAATTATTGTAGTCCAGGGAAATACATTTCTCACAAGCTCTCCAACTAATGACACAGATTTCTAGCTTTAAAAAGTACTGACTGTGGGATCTCATAAACTAAAGAAGGATTAAAATAGTGTAGCATATCAAAAAACTAACATCTGGTCCTTCCTTTGAATTTCAAGTGAGAGTAGTGAATATTGTCATTACAGAGGGAAGATTCTTCAAACACTGTTCATATTCAGTGCTTCCTTTTGGGGAGAATCCACATATGGATTTCCACCCACGGTGATTAGTTTAGCTTTCAAAGTTAGGAAAATTTGGTCAGGCCCTTGACAATTTTAATACCTTTCAATACTTATGAAGTGTTTTCCAATTTTCAGAGTATCTTCTTTGCTGTGTTTTCTACAAGGACATTACCTCAACCCCACTAGGATTACTATAGCTGCTTCTTTACAGATGAAGAGCTAGAGGTCCCATCCTGAGTTGGTCACTTCTACGGGAGATGGTCAGGAGAGCTGGAATGAGGCATCATCTGATCCCTAGACAGGGTGACCTCTATCACTCGAGAGGATTCTGCCCAAACAAAAACAAAATTTGGGCAGTATACATTTGAGTAACCTTATCTCAAGTCTACTGCTTACTTCTCTCAGAAATAACTATCTAAAAATAAGCATGTTATCAGTCATGTAAAAGGAGAAAAAGAACAAAGGACACAATACAATTTCAAGAACAGAGAACTTTCCCTTCCTATTGGGATGTGCTTCCGATGTGTCATATCAATATAAGGTTTTTGTTTCTATAAATTAAGAACAGAATGTTTTTATTTGCCCTCAAATTTATAGAGTAAAATCCTAAGCTCCAATAAGGCATGGTACTAGGAGGTGGGGCTTTGGGGAGATACTAAAGTCATGAGGGAGGAGCTCTTATGAATGACTTTTTTTTTTTGAGACAGGGTCTTGCTTTTTTGTAGTTCAGGCTGGTCTTGAACTCATAGCAATCCTCCTGCCTCTGCCTTCCAAGTACTGGGATAACAGCTGTGAGCCACCACTCCTGGCACTGTGATATGTGGTTCTGATTGCTGGTGGGCATGAGTCTCCATACCTAGCATTGTTGTCTGTGGTTACTGGGGATCAAACCTAGGACCTTGCACTTGCAAGCCAGATGCCATCGGAGCCACTGAGCTAAATCCCCAGCCCATGATTGACATTACTGACTTTATTAAAAACACACGAATTGTTCTTGCTCTTCACTCTCTGCCAAAAAAGGCTACAACAGGAAACAGATGACATCTGCCACCCAGGAAATCAGGCTAGCAGCCTGATACTGAATTTCTCAGTCAATTGAACTGTGAGAAACACCTTGCTGTGGCTATAGCTATCCATTCTAGGGTACTCTACACTAAAATTTTTTAAAATACAATTTGAACAGCGAATAATGTCTGTAAAAAGTATAGCCAGCTCTATACAGTTAACTACTATCAGTTTCTGATTATCATTAATATGAAACACTCCCTGGGTCCCAGGAACCTTGATATTTTCTATAAATCCCACTTCATCCTCACTTCAGTCTCAAAACAGTCTGTTTTCATTATTCCAGCTTTAAGAAGAGGTAAAGGCCGAGTGCCTAGTCCTAACTACCACGTATGTGCCAGCCATAGTCATGAACATATATTAACATGATCGTATGCCAAAAGTAGTTTCCATAAACAGTGAACTGTCCATGATTGAGGTACGAGAGGAAAGCAGAGTCGAGCTACCCAGCTGAGGAATATTTAAAGTTTTATATCTGGAGGGAAATATGAAAATTCATGGAGCCCTTTATCATAGGATGTCTTACACAAGTAGAAGAGAAAAACATCTGATAAACTAATTCACAAGCTATAATAGTAACTAAACGGTGTCGATGAAACACTAGCTCATTTAGACGAGAAGAGTAGCTCCCACCAAAGAGAAACTGCAAGGATTCATCTGCATTTTTAATGTCTTCACAAATTCCGGATAACTGGATATGAGGAGGGTTGGATTAATGGCCGTTTAAATGCTTTTCTGATTCCTAACTTCAAGTTTCTAAATTACATGAATGCAGGCTTAATTAAAAAAAGAAAAAGAAGAAATAAAATTCCAATAGAAGAAGAATGAAAGGTAATTCATTCTGGTTCAGTGGGCTACTTTCCGTTAGATTTTGTATTTCCGGTGCAGCGATTAGCAGAGTTCAGGACTGTGGGGTCACATGACATACTCCCGGCGGACCCAGAGCATCAGCGTGCAGCTGTTGGCCCGTTCTGTTCCCCAGCTGAGCCCAAGATGCAGCCCCCGTAAGCCTCAAGCTTCCTGCGGACTCATTCTCGGAGTTTCTCTATGACACTACTCAGAAAACAAGAAATGTCCAGAGCTCGGAATTTCGCGTTCTCATTTCAAACCAACTTTGCCATCTTGGGTCTCTATAGACTCTGGCCCGTGAACAGCAGAGAAAACTCCTCTGAGAATCAGCAAACTAACTGCCATGAGCTGTTTTCTTTTGCTCTTAGACCCAAGACGGTTGCGATATCTAAGGGCTTGTACCTCAGCCAGCTGCTACGACTTCCCTCCGAGCCCTTGGCATGTAGACGGTGGAGCTCCAGATTGAAAATGCCTGCTCGACCGCAGCCTCGTGAGCGATGGGACCCGGTGGAGTTTACAAGCTATTTCAATATTCGAAATGGAATGTAAGAAGCAAGGACAGAGCCGTTCAGCACTCATTTCTTGAGTGTACATTAAAAGCCATACACTTGGCTCATATGCAGTATTTGCAGATTCACATCAATAACTTGAAGGTTAAACTGCTTCGACCACATAATATATGTTAAATCATGCACATGTAGTTGAAGTACAATAAGAATGAATCATCACACTCGAAAGGTATAGCCGCTCTGAACATCCAGCTATAAAAGGTACAGCTCGTGCATGATTAAATGAAGGCGACAGCAAGATGAGGCCTGCTTTCTGTTGATGTTGTTCATTTTTTTTAAAAAAAATTCTCTCCCGTCAAAGAGCATTTATACAAGTAGAAGAGATTACACAAGTAATCTTGTGTATATCTGATATCCTAAATAAGTTAAAACTTTATAAAGCGGTAGATGATCTGTGAATGCTAAGGCTTCAAATTCCTCATCCTGAGATTTACACAAATCCATTTTTTATAGCACCCTGCTAAAGGAGAAATTAGCAGAAGCCCTCTCTCCTAACTAGCACAGAACTAAAATAATGTATCCTTTTTTATTACAACCTGGCTGACTTCAAGTAGTTATGGTTAAACTAAAAAGAACTAAACTAAACTGAAATTAGAATTATAAATAAATATATAAAGAAGTGAGCAAGTCTGAGATCTCCATCTATCATCACATCTCCTGCTAGTACAAATGATTTAATTTGCTATTTAAATAGATAAATACAAAAATGGGATCTTTCCCTTGGCAAGAAAAATTGTTTTTTATTATTTACCTAGACTACATCTGTGTTTCTAAAAAGAACAGTAAATACGTTTCTGGAACAAGACATGTTTCTGTGATAATGTGAGTAATGCTTCTTTAACACTGTGGAGATTATTAGAATGCTTTCCAGAAGATGCTGTTGAACTGAGGCATTTTAGCTGGAACACAAGATAAAGATGCTCATGGCATTTCCACTAAATTATCAGTAGAGTGCTGTAACTGGGTGTCTTCCAAGGAAGCAGCACCAGAAGGCGAGGGCCAGGACTGTCACTGGCATTCCAACTGCAACCCAGTCCCTTCCCATTCTGAAAAGTGTGTAGGTCAGGCCACCTTTGCTAGCATGTCCGTCAGAATAAACAACCAGTTTGACGGACACCAGCCACCACAAATACTTGGTTAATTTTCAGGCAGCTCTGAAGAGCTCAGGATACAGCTGTGGTAGCATCTTGTAATCAGTGTTGGAACTTTAACTGGGCAAGCATTACCCAAGAGTAACAAAGACTAAGTCGCTGGTACCTGATAAACAGGTGAGATCTCGTATACAGTCTCTCCCAAAGTAAGCCATCACTAGGAGAATCATGACTTAAAGCAAGTTTTCTTAAATCCCCCTGAACTACATGATCATGGGAGCATTCACCCTTTGAAATCATGAAGCTTTCATTCATTCAACAAATATAAATTAGAGTGCTATAATGTGCCTTTCTGAAGCTGGTATTTGTGTGTGGGAAGGCAAAAAAACAGATAAATAAGTGACAAGCTAATGAACACCCAAGTGTGATACCTTGATTGCTTTCATAAACTCTACAAATATTGATGGAATGAGAAAGAGGCACTAATTTGAATGTAGTGATCAGAGACCTTACGAGGAGAGGCCATTTATAAGGAGGCCAGTAGAAAGAACGGGAACACACAGAGAATATATGTTTTTGAGCAACAGGAGTAGCACATATCAAGGCTTAGTGAGAGGGAGATGGAAAAGAAGCATCTTCAAAAAGTAAAAAGAAGGTGTGTCTATTAGTCAGATTGGACTGCCATAACAAAATACCATAAAATACCATGACTTTACAGGAATGTATGTCTCACAGTTCTAGAGGCTCTGAAGTTCAAGCTCAAGGTGCTCACTGGCCTCTTCGTGTCCTCAGTGAGAGCACTTGACTTCTACACACACAGCTGCACACCCACTTAGATTCCCAAGAACTACATGATAGTGGTAATGTTCAGGCTTCTAAATCATGAAATACTCATTCATTCAGCACATACATGGGGATGCAGAAAGAGAGAAAATAGCATGGCAGAGGGAAACAGAAAATAAACTTGCTGGTTTTTTTCTTATAGAGGTACTAATCTCATCACGAGCCTTCCACTGTCTTGATTTTATCTAAGTCTAAAAATCAAATAGATCATCAGTGGTTTGGGGTTCACATCTGAATTGGGGAAGATAAATCAATACTGAAATTCTATCAGACTACAGAAAGAACACTTCTCATCAAGAACTCAGTAATAAATGTTGAAAAGGCTAAAGGGAAAAAGGGATACATCTACATTGTAGGCAGGAATAGAATGAAGTACAATCATTACAGAGATTTCTCCAAAAATCTAAAGTAGAAATTCATCTGACTCAGCTATTCCTTTTCTGGGTATCACCTCGAAAGAGATAAAGGCATCATATTAGAGTGATACATGCATGCCCACATTTGTAGCAGAGCAATTCATAATAGCCAAATTGTAAAAGTGGGCATGTCCATCAACAGATGGACGGGTAAAGGAAATGCAGTAATATTATGTCATAAAAATAAATTTGGGTCATTTGTAGGAAAATGAATCAACCTTGAATCCATGATATTAAGTGAAATAAATCACACACAAACTTAAATATCATATGGTTTCTCTTATGTGAGAAATAACTAAGACAAAAATAAAAGTAGACAATAGGAAACAAGAAGGTAGATCTTCCGCAAATGGGAAGGAGACTAAGAGATGTGGTGGAGGGGAGCAGGAGGTGAAGGGGATATAAAAGAATTAAGGGGTGTCATATCTATGCACCAGCTACCCACAGTGAATATATTCATTAAGTACAACAAATATGAATTGATTTTTAAAAATTCAGTCAATAGCAATGTGTCTGACTGGAGCCAAGAAAGCAAGGGGAGATAGTGACAAGATGCAGTCAAGAGGTAGGACAAATATAGGCCAGGAAAACCTTGTGTTCTCTAGGAAGAAGCTTTGATTTTGCTTTAAGTGCCTTCAAAAGTTGTAAGTTGAGTTTTCGGGAAATAAATTAGTCCAGAGGATTATTAAAGAATACCCTTGGGATTGATTTCTGTAGGAAGGATGGAAAGGAGGTAGAATTCGGAGAAAGGAAGTTGAGCTACAAGATTCAATAACTTCAGCTACCCACCCCCAGGAGCAGTGGGCCCCACTTCCGGTTATCGCAGACAGACCTTTCCAGACTCCATCAGTCACTGAATGTGGGCTGCCCTACACAAGAAATGATCTTGCTCCCAGGGCACCCTCTACAACTAAGGAGTTCCTGAGTGGTCTGTTAGTGGAAGGTGGTCCTCTGACAGCAATCTCAGGGCCTGGGCAATACGGCCTTTCTACCTAAGACTCTGACATCACACTGTGTGTCACAGAACCTATGGAATCTTTAAGTGGTACTTCTTAGTTCACTGCATTTGTCAACTCTATAATACACATATATTTTAGACCTTAATATCCTTAAAATTGGGATGTACCATATAGTCACTGGTATCACCTAATGTTTATTGATCAAATAGTCACCATTGCTTCTGAATATGCCAACATCAGTAATACATGCACCAAAATTTACCAACTGCTTAGAAAATGCTTGTATTTACTAACTGCACCACTTTTTCAACACTCAGGCTCTAAATGTTTGTAGGAAGGAAGTAAGAGGTAATACATGAGCCAAACAGAGGATCATTCCAGAATTCCTAAAGCAAGAATCCAAAATAGTCTAGCTCCATAATTATGAAGTCAGATGAAGTGGATTAAGTTTACGGGGATAACGTCAGATTAAGATGAAGCGGGCACAAGCAGCTTTCAGTCCTATGACTCCCATCAAAATATGTCATGTTAGAGTGATCCACGCATGCACATATTTATAGCAGCACAACTCTTAACAGCTAAATCTTAGAAGTGGCCCATATAGTCATCAACAGATGAAGAGAGAAAATGTAGTATTTTCACACAGTGGAGTACTACTCTGTCAAAAAGATAAACTCAAATCATGTTGGAAATGGATGCACCTTCAGACCATGGTGTTAAGTTAAATAAACACATAAGCTTAAATATTCCATGCTTTTTGTTACATGAGAAACCAAAGTATAAATAAAGAGCAAAATAAAAGGTAATCAGAATAGATCCTTCTTAAAGGGAAAGGCAATCAAGAGACAGAAGGAGGTATGTAAAGGGATGAAAAATGAATTAAAATGTGTTAACATGTACCAACTCCCCACAAAGAACGTAAGAATTATGTACTAAAATATATACTAATAAAGAAAATGATCTAAAAAAAAATTAAGAAGAACTTTGTATCACCAAGTTCTTCAACAACATTCTCAGAGGAGAATACTATGTACTCCAGGCACAAATTTGAAAGTGAAAAGAGAGTTGGTGTTGAATAAACAGATGTTTTTTAATATCTTTTTTTTGTTTTGTTTTGAACAATAAATCATTAATACCATACAAAGTGGCCTACTTTTCACAATCTAAGGCTATTTCAAATGCCAGTACTCTTTATGGGCAGTATTTTACAATAACAGAGTAGTCTCGCTTCCTCCTTCCTACCTCTGGAATCATTAATTTCATTACTTTCATTTATCCATAAACTACCGTCACTCAATACATTGTTGTTATTGTTATTGTTATTTTGAACAAATGTTATCTGCTAGGTCAATTAAGAAAAACATCAAATGCTGTTTTCCTAAGAGCATGTCATCACTGATGCTCTTTTGTCCTTATGTAGATAATTTTTTTTTTTTTTTTTTTTTTTTTGGAGACAAGGTTTCGCTTTGTAGTTCAGGCTGGCCCTGAGCTCAGCCTCAAACTCACATCACAGCAATCCTCCTGCCTCTGCCTCCCAAGTGCTGGGATTACAGGCATGAGCCACCATGCCCACCACTGTGGTATGTAGTACTGACTGTCACTGGGCATGAGTCTCCACGCCCAGTATTGTATGTGGTTACCAGGGGATGGAAAGTGGGCCCTTGTGCTTGCAAGACAGGCGCCAGAACCACGGAGCTAAATCCCTGGCCCAGTTAAGAGCTTTTGATTAATTATTTGCTTCACTATGAAAAAGTAATATATCTTGTAGGAGAATTTATTAGTAAAAAATTCCTTATTTTTTATTTAACTCAATCCTTATTTCATCTACACTTCTAAAGAATGATTTAGTAGGACACAGAATCCTAAACTGTCATTTTTTTAAATTGATTTTATTGGTACAGTTTATATATACATTATAATCATATTCAACATTGAGAATTTGTACCTGTACATGACACATCTTGATTCTCATTTTTTTCCATTTTCCTATTCTTCCTACAACCAATAACCCCTTTATATATAAGCTTTCTTTCCTTTTTTTAACCATCAATTTTTTTTCTCTCCCTTCTTTACTTTCCTTTTTCCTTTTGAACATTTTCTTCCTATTTGACAATACCTATCATACATTTTGGAACTTATTTATACCTTTGGTTTCTTATACTGTAGAAATGATTCAGTATTTACACATCTGGGTCCTGTTTATTTCACTTATGTGTGTGTTCTCAAGGTACACTCATCTGAACATGAATGATTCAAATTTATCATTCCTTATGACTGAGTAATAATCCACTTTATATTAAAAAAAATACACACACATTTTCTTTATCCAGTCTCCAGCTAACGGGCATTTGGGCTGTTTCTAAGGTTTAGCTATTCCAAGCTGAGTTACTATAAACATTGGTGCATACGTGTCACATGGTATGATTCTATTAATTTTATTAATATTATTAATTTTATTAATTCTATTAATTTTTTATGTATATACCTAGCAGGGAAATAGCAGTCAGATGGGACCTCTAATCCAGTTTTTTGAGGAATCTCTATACTAATTTCCAAGGTGGTTGCACCAGTCTACATTTCTACATACAGTGGAAAAGGGTTCCTTCTGCCTCACAGTCCTGCTAGTATTTGTTGCTGGCTGATTTCATGATAGCAGCCATTCTTTTAGGAGTGAAATAGAATCTCTGTGTTGTTTTCATCTGCATCTCTAGAATGACCATAAGCTATTACTTTTTAAAACACTTTATTTCATTTGACCTAGTTCTCTTTATTTTTGAGACAATGTCTCACTTTATAGTTCCAACTGGCCTTGAACTCATTATGTAGCCCAGGCTAGCCTCAAATTCATAGCAATCCTCCAGCCTCTGCCTCCCATGTGCTGGGATTATTGGCATGAGCTACCACCCCCAACATTGTGGTATATGGTTACCAGAGATCAAACTTGGAGCCTTGGGCTTGCCAAGCAGATGCCAGAACCACTGAGCCAAATCCCTGGCCCCACCAACTTCTTTTTTAAATAGTTTCTGAAGAGAAATGCAATGTAATTATTATCTTTGTTCCTCTGCTGGTAAAATGTTTTCCTCCTCTGACTTCTACCAAGATTTCTTTTATGTTTTTAATTTATCTGCAGTTTAAGTATGACGTGCCCGAGCATAAATTCTGCTCAGTACACATGATTTGAGCTGGAGTTTGGCTTCATGGATCTATGATGATTTATCATTAACTTTGAAAAATTATCAGCCATTATTACTTCAAAATTTCCTCTGTTCCTCTTTTATCCTCTAGTAATACCATTATATGTCCTTTATACTTCTCACATTTAATCAGTGCTTTCATTGTTATTCTGCTGCATTGATTTCCTTTATTGATTTCTCCTTTCATGTGAGTTTTGGAACTTTCTATTGGCATGTTTCAGCCTCACATATTTGCAATGCATGTTTGCAGTACACGTTTGCAGTACATGTTTGTAGTACATGTTTGCAGTACATGTTTGCAGTACATGTTTGTAGTACATGTTTGCAGTACATGTGTATAGTACATGTTTGCAGTACATGTTTGCAGTACATGTTTGTAGTACATGTTTGCAGTACATGTTTGCGGTACATGTTTGTAGTACATGTTTGTGGTACATGTTTGTAGTACATGTTTGCGGTACATGTTTGCAGTGCATGTTTGCAGTACATGCTTGCGGTACATGTTTGTGGTACATGTTTGCGGTACATGTTTGTGGTACATGTTTGCAGTACATGTGTATAGTGCATGTTTGCAGTACATGTTTGTAGTACATGTTTGCAGTACATGTTTGCAGTACATGTGTATAGTACATGTTTGCAGTACATGTTTGCAATGCATGTTTGCAGTACATGTTTGCAGTACATGTTTGTAGTACATGTTTTCAGTACATGTTTGCAGTGCATGTTTGTAGTACATGTTTGCAGCAGTACATGTTGCAGTACATTGGAGAGTAGGTACATGTGCACCTCGGGTTTTTTTTAAATCTTTCTTTCTGACTCCTTGTTGATATTACTAGTATTTTCTCATGTTTAATACATATATTGTTTATGCTGAATGAGATTATCAAACCCACTATTTTACCTTTCTCATCAAATGTCCAGTTTACTCATATCACCAACAAAAACATCATTCATTTCTTGAACTCTGGTTTTTATTTTTATCATTTTCTTTTGATTCAGAGAGGGTTTTTTTTAAATCCTGAATTTATGTTACCCATTTGTTCTTTCGTGTTGTCTAAATTTTTCACTCAGTCTCTTAAGATATGAACTAGTAATTTTTTAGTACCAGAATGACAACTCAAAAAAAAAAAAAAAAGGATCACTACAATATCTAAACCTGATTCTGTTTCTTCGTTTCTCTCCAATTATACTTTTTGATTTTTGGCATACTGTGAGTGAAAGGAACTGAGAAAGGTTAATCTTTAGCAGAAAGCTTTATCTTTAGCTGGTTAGGAAGCAAGCTGTGCTGATTAGTCGCTGTCACTGTGGATATCCAAGACTAAAGTTGCCTCTAGCTCCATTCCATTTCCTCTCCTTTGTTGTACTTACATTTCTTTGGGAACTCTTCCATAAACAGATTCCTGCTTTGCAACAGGAGCCCTATTGATGTGATGCTAATATAAAGAGTGGGGATAAGTGAAGTATTTTACAAAGTAAGTCTCAGTCTTTTAGTAAGCCTTGGAGCTGTCACTTCAAAAATGCTTTGCAGCTCTTTTTCTACCACAGAGGACATAGAAGACTACAGAGGGTTAGCATAGTGATTCCTCTCACTGTTGGCTTGGTTATTAGGCACTGGTAAAGTTCACGTTGGTTAAGCATTCATAAATGCTTTTTTTAAAAATAATTGATTTTATTGGTACATTTTATATACACATCATGATCACAATCATCATTGAAAATTTGTACCACTATATGACATAACTTACTTCTCAATTTTCCCATTTCCTCACCTACCCCCCACCCTCTATATACAAAATCTTCATTTTCCTTTTTTTAAAAAATTCAAGTCTTTACTGGTACACTATGAATACACATCATCATTGCATTCAACATTGAGAAATTGTGCCAGAATGACACAACTTGATTCTCCTTTCTCCCCTTCCCCCATCCACCCTGAAACCACCACTTCCTATATACATAAGCTTTGTTTCCTTTTTTTATTACTATCACATTCTTTTTCCCCTTGTGATTTACCTCTACACCCTCATTCCTTTTAAATATTTTCTATTTCACAATATCAACTATATATTTTCCCCCATGTTATATACCTCCACCCCCCTTTACCATTTGAATATTTTCTATTTCACAGTATCTATCATACACTCTAGAACTCATTTATATCTTCAGTTTCTCATACAAAAGAATTTGAAAGTAGGTTTTGTTAATAAGAACAAAACAAAAAGTATATTTCAAAATGGTTATTCTTCTCCCCCTTCAGGTCAGAAACATAAGGGAGTTTCCTCTGATGTTAGCTCAGTAACCTGATGGACTTCCTGGTGATGAAATTCATAAAAGTGTGAGAACATCCCTCCAAGACTCGCCCCTCTTGGTATCCTGCAATTATTCAGTTACCATTTAGTTACTTAAATCAAAAGCTTCCAATGCACCTTCATTTCCTAAAAGTCATGGTGTCTGCTATGTTCTCTTCTCTCTGGTTTTTAGGGTAGCAGTTTGTTCCGTCTCTAATTCTCTGACAGATTTAGAAAGAGTTTGGATTGTCGGTTTGCTCAGCGTTGTTCTTGTGAAAACAAGATTGACAACTTTCAGACTTTTTAGGTGTCGTATCAGAAACCTTGCTTTATTCTTATGTGTCTGGTTTCATAGGATCTAACAGATATTTTCCATATGTATAGAAATGCTATGAATTAGAAAATCGAGTCATAGCTTAAATGGCTGAACTTATTTATGTTCTTTCTTTCTTTTTTTCCTTCGTTCTTTCTTTTGTTTCTTTCTTTCTTTGTTTTTGACACGGGGTATCAAACTCAAGACCTTGCACTTGGGAGGCAGGTACACTGCAACTGAGTTAAATTCCCAGCCCTTTCTTTCTTAGTAGTAAATAAAATAGTGGATAATCTAAGAGCAGCCCTCTTTCTAATTTGTGGAAAGAAGTATGAGATTTAAATAGCTGTTATTTAAAATAGACTGGAAGTAGGAACTGAAGCATTGAAGCAAGAAAACTAATCAGGAGCTTGTTTGATCTTTAGGAAAGAAAGGATGACAGATACACTTAGGTTTCAAAAATCTCCATTTAAATGAGTTGAATGGAGCTTTTCCTGGCCCACGAACATGTTCCTGTGAGGACAGGATACAGCTACTTCTAAGCAGTCAGATTTGCTTGTTTATAACCTACACTGGGCACCTGTCCAGATCTCTCATGATCTCTAGAACTATGTATACAGAGAATCAAAATGACACCCAAGAGAATCAGAATGCAGTAGTAGAGAAGTATGTCAAGACTGACAATGTAAGAGAAAAAGACACACTATGAAATAAATTAGGAAGAAAACCCTATAACATTAAATTTAAACTGGACATGTCAATATGAATTTGTGACAATGTAAGAGAAAAGGACACAAATTTGAAATAAAAGGAGTTATGAAAATCCTGTAATGCTAAATACAAATGGAAATGTCAATATGAATTTAGTTTTTAAAATCATATCTTCTAATTCTGTCAAACAAGAAGGGCTAGAAATCTCTAGAGCTTAGATCTTGGGAGCTAACCACTGCTTCCCATTAAAAAAATTAAGAATACATGAAAACCCATGAGGCTATAGTGACATTACAGAGCAAATAAAAATGAGGAAAACAAGGGATTTCTCATTATGAAAGAATGCACATTAACTAAAAATGTAAAATGATAATTCAGTAGACATGAACAATTGATGGTTAAAAAAAATAGGAAAATCAGAGACTGCACAGTTATCCTGCCAGGATTTAGTTTTTGCTGAAGAAGATATGAAATTCCCAGATCAGAATGAAATGAATATTATTCAGCACAGCAGGCAGCATTGCCTTCCACTGATTCTCCATTGTCCCCATGGGGTACAGGATAACTTAAATTCTGTAAATACTGAACATCCAGTGGTTTGCTTTTCAGATTAGGAAGCCATCACTTAGTTTGCAATGTCTTCAAGGTGCTGATAGCAAGCCTTTTCAACCTTCACTGGAGGGAGATATTATCTTTATTATTCTGGAAAGCAAATTAATCTGCCCCTTGTTCTCAAGGAAGATGCTTTTACAGTCTTCCAAGGCTGTCTGCTCCACAGATATAAAATGCTAGAAATATGGAAAAGACAATTCAGCATGAAAGCAATCAATGCCTCTGCTTCAAAATGTGTAGAATCTAAAAAGAGCCATGGCTGACTCCTAAATTCTGTCACTACACAGACTGATTAATATTGAAAGGGCAGAGTTGCTACCATGGGATGACTTAATGATCAACCCTTTAATTAATGTCAGAATTTTACGTCACGGTAAAGGCACAGTGTATATTGTATCCTTCCTGAAGTGTTGAAAGGTGACGTATTCTACACCACATAGGAAACGTCAAAGTGTCATAATTTTCAACCTAAAATCATCCAGTTTCTAGACCTTTCTATGTTATAAAGATAAAACAATTGAAAAAGCATCATGGAGAAACAATCCTGTGATTTCAGAATATTCGTTAGAAAACAATGGAAAAGACTTCTCCAGACTACAAATGAGGGAAAAACACAATAGACAAATGTATGAATTGTATGTGAAATTACATTTGATCTTTACTTGAGAAAAGAAAATAGCCATAAAACATCCCTGCGATGATTAGGGAGCTTTAGGGAATTGTGTCTGAGATGACGTTTTGTTCCTTCCTTTTCTACTCTTCCTCCTGCGGTTCTCTCCCCAGGAAAGCCTCTGCCGTGTGCTTTATTTTACCTTATATAGGTTATTTTACTCTATATATGTTATGTAATTTTCTAAAAAGCATGCAACTAAATTGAAATTCAGTTTCATGCCCAACCAGTATATGCTAGAAAAAAATCTCAGTGTTGCAGGGTGAACTACCAAGGACAACTACTCTCCTCTATAATTGTGCCCATATTGTTTCAATACATCCTGCAAACATCCCTCCTTTTGATTGTTTTGTTTGCATCTCAAATGTCCTAGCAGCTACCCATCAAAAATGTAATTACCTGTGAAAGGTCATTTTCACTGTATTCTCCTTCATGACTGCTTTCCTAACTTTCCTAGTCAGAATTTTTAATTTTTTTTTTAAATTTTTGAGACAGGGTCTCACATTGGGTTCAGGCTGGCCCTGAGCTCAGCCTCAAACTCACATCACAGCAATCCTCCTGCCTCTGCCTCCCGAGTGCTGGGATTATAGGCGTGAGCCACCACGCCCGGCACTGTGCTATGTGGTACTGGTTGCTGCTGGGTGTGAGTCTCCACACCCTGTATAGTATGTGGTTACTGAGGATCGAACCCAGGTCCTTGCGCTTGCAAGACAGGCGCCGGAACCACTGAGCTAACTCCCTGGCCCATCTTTAATTTTTTTTAAATGCCAAGTTTGTGTTCGATAATAAGTATTTTAGAAATATTTTCCACAATCACCATAAAAAGGAAGTATTTCCCCATCATATAATAAAACAGTCCAAGCTCAGGAAGATTAACTAGCTTCCTACGAGGAAGGCACATCTGGTAGCATAAGAGGTGAGACCTGCAACATATGACCATACTCTAGAGGGTTAATGCCTACACAGCACTGGTCCAACCCTTCTCTGTAGTCCCACTGAATTTACCACAGTACTCCAGGTCACTCTGCTAAAGGGTGTGCACTAGTGTACCTTAGTGTCTGCCATATATGTTGGTATAAATTAGCTGAAGTTGGAACTTAATACTGACACAGAATTCAGTACCAACAGAAATACGTATCTTATAAAAAATAGAGCAGAAAAGTGGAAGAAGAAGAAAAAAATCTGGGCCAGGGATTCAGCTCAGTGGTTTGGGTGCCTGCCTTGCAAGTGCAAGGTCCCGAGTTTGATCCTTGGTACCACATACCACAATGCCTGGCCTGGTAGCTCATGCCTATAATCCCAGCACTCAGGAGGCAGAGGCAGGAGGATTGCTATGAGTTCGAGGCTAGCCTGGGCTACAAAGCAAGAGCTTGACTCAAAGCACTTAAGAAAAAAAAGAAGAAGGGAAAAAAAAGAAAATATTTGTGTGATATATCTCAGATAGCATTAGTCTTTGAATCAATAGCTGCAATGATTAATTGCCTTACGCAAATTTACCAAAAAATGAAATATTGCACAAATTGTGATTTTACTGTAGAGGAAAAAATAGCAAGTATTTCTTTTTTTTTTTTTTTTTTTTTGAGACAAGGTCTCGCTTTGTAGTTGAGGCTGGCCCTGAGCTCAGCCACAAACTCACATCACAGCAATCCTCCTGGTGTGAGCCACCACACCCAGCACTGTGGTATGTGGTACTGATTGGTGCTGAGCGTGACTGAGCTAAATCCCCAGCCCATAGCAAGTATTTCTTTGTTCCCCAGCCAAATAACAAATGCTAACTACACACAAACACCACCAAATGTTTCCTCATTTATTCAGTCATTGAGGAGAAGAAATATACAGCATGGGCTTTCCAACATACAGAAAGAATTTCTGCACTGCAGGGATTCAGATCCTCAAAGAACTTCTTTATAAAGTCACTAAATCATAAGAGATATATCTTATAAAACTTTAATACCACATATCCTTAGGAAGTTCAATGATTCTTTTTACAGTAAATTATTCTTAAAAAGCTTATTATAGTTAATTTTATATGTCAACTAGGTTGGACCTGTCTCTGTGAGGCACTGCTGCATGACATTAGCATCTGGACCTGTGTGATAGTAAGCCTGACGGTGCTCTCCAATGAAGGTGGGCACCATCCAGTCACGCGAGGCCTTGACTGCTTCTTGGGCGCCGATCGCCTCAGGCCTCACTGTTAGGGCTTCCAGGCCTCCAGATTCAGACTGACAACTGCACCACCTTCTCTGGCTCTCCAGGCTTCTAACTACCCCACTGACTCTCCAGTGTGTCCAGCTCACTCCTGGCAGTCCATATTTAATGTATACTTAATATCACTTAAATATATTTTCCTGAAGAGACTTTCATGTTCTCACTAGCGATTTTATTTAACACTTATGGTGTAAGGGGCCAGGGAGTTAGCTCAGTGGTTCCGGCGCCTGTCTTGCAAGCGCAAGGACCCGGGTTGGATTCCTCGGTAACTACATAACAATACTGGGTGTAGAGACCCACACCCAGCAGCAACCAGTACCACATACCACAGTGCCGGGCATGGTGGCTCACGCCTATAATCCCAGCACTCGGGAGGCAGAGGCAGGAGGATTGTGATGTGAGTTTGGGGCTGAGCTCAGGGCCAGCCTGAACCACAAAGCGAGGCCCTGTCTCCAAAAACCTAAAAAAAAAAAAAAAAAAACACTTATGGTGTATTTCCAGGATTGACTATAATAGATATACTTTTCTTTTTTTTCTTTTAGAGAGATTTGCTTCATGGAGCTGTGACATCGAGTATTTTAACTTTCAAATCCAGCTTACTCTCAAATTCAAGATTTCCAAATTATATGGTATGATTTTGCCATTCCACCCTCTATCCAAGCCACATAGTCCTGCTTTTCTTCCACATTCTTGTTGAGGATATCACCATATTCTCTTTTATTTAGATTCAGAATTTCACCATCTTTGGGAGGGAATGGTATTTTGTTTGATTTTTAAAGCACATTTAGAATATATTTACATTGACTCATGCCAAGAGTAAAGCTTTTAAACAAACTCTAATGAATCTTCAGATCTCATGTATCAATTTATTAGTTAAAATAAGTAAAATTATATTCAGCCAGTCAGTTTTGAAAAGGTGATTGAACAAATTCAGCCTCCCATGACAAACATATCTCACTCCTGTGAGAGGGCAAACATAATTCTCTAAACATTCTACAAAATGTAGCTGTTTGGATTTTTTTAAAAACATTCTATCTCAAGTTTATAAAACTTCAGACCTCAGACTTAGTAAAGCAAAACTTTGGCTATTAACGGAGAGCCTACGGCTTTTCCCACTATACAAATTGACAAGTGTTCCTCTTTCTGATGAAAACTTAAAGAAGAAATATATTTGACTTATATATTTTGAAACATATAACTCCATCAAGCTACCTGCAGATAAGTCATATTCAGTCACAAGTTGAAACAAAAAGTATATTGTGATACTGTCACTACTTGTTCAAATGACTTACAGGAAACTTGATCATATTTCTGCTGTCACCTGGATCATTCACTGGGAGATGTGCCAGCACTTGAACAAGCTGGCTCATTATCTGATTTAAGATGCAAATATGGATGCTTAAAAATGCACGGGAACTGGCAGAAGAAATCAACAAATGGGATGTCACACTATTGAGAGGTTTCTGCACAGTAAAAGAAACTACCAGTCGAGCAAGAAGGCAACCAACAATATGGAAAAGAATCTTTACTAGCTATTTCTCAGACAAAGGGATACTATCTAGAAGATATAAAGAGCTTTAAAAAAAATCAGCCCACTCAAATTTAAAGACCCAATTTAAAAATGGGCATCTGAAATGAACAGACCCTTTTCAGAGGAAGAAATAAAAGCAGCTAAGAAGCATATGAAGAAATGTTCAACATCACTAGTCATTTGAAGATGCAGATGAAAACAACACTGAGATTTCATCTCACTCCTGAAAGAATGACTGCTATCTCAGAATTAGCCAGCAACAAATGTTGGTGAGGCTGCAGAGAAGAAGGAACCCTTCTCCACTACTGGTGGGAATGTAGACTTGTACAGCCCCTGTGGAGATCAGTTTTGAGATTCCTCAAAAAACTACAATTATAAGTGCCATTTGACCCTGCTATTCCTCTGATAGGTATATATACAAAAGAATTAAAAGATTCATATCACAGTGGCATATGAGTACCCATGTTTATAGCAGCTCAGTTTGTGATAGCTAAATCTTAGAAACAACCCAAATATCCTTCAACAGGAGACTGGATTTAAAAAGTTGTGGTTCTTTTACAGAACAGAGTATTACTCTGCCTTAAAAAATGATAAGATTGAATCATTTATACTAAAAAGGACGTACCTTCAGGACATACCCATAAGTGAAATGAATAGGTCTCAGATGTGTAAATATTATATCTTTTCTCTTACATGAGAAAATGAAGATGCAAATGTGTTCTAGAATGTATGTTATATATTGTGAAAAAGAAAATACTCAAAAGGAAATGGGATGAAGCGGTATATAATTAGGGGAAAAATAATAAGATCATAACAAAAAAAAAGAAAACAAAGCTTGTGTATAGAGGGGGTGGGGGTGGTAGGGTGGGTAAGGCTATGGGAAAAATGAAAGTTAAGTTGTGTCATACACTGGTACAAATTCTCATTGTTGAGTGCAATCACGATGTGTATTTATAATGTACCAATAAAGATTTCAATTTAAAAAAGGAAATAATAACCAGCAAGGATTTGGTGTAGAAATGGTGAAAAAAAATCTTTCAGTTCTTGACTGCACGTGTCCCTAACCCCATCCATGTGCACAGCATGATGACCAACAATTTGTCCTCTCAAACAGTGTACTAATTAATGTAGGATTTGTGACGCAAACTTATTCTTCTAAATAATCCAAAATTCAAAGGAAAGATATGTGACCATGAGTAATAAAACAGTTTTCACTGAGAAGGTGTTATGGTTTGTGTCTAAACGTCATCCCAAAGCCATGAAGTCTTGATGAAGCTTTTTTTCAGAGGTAGCTGAATCTAGAGTACGTGATTCTAGGACTAAGGGCTTATGATTCCCAAATCAGTCCACTGATGCATCTTATACCACCCTAATCCTCTAGTCTAGATAGAATATTAAAGGGGCAGAAAGATGCTATTAAGGTCTCTTGTTGGTTCCTTTGTTGCTTTTGCTACCTTCGCTTGCCATGAATTGTTGCTCCTCTGCAAGTCCTGTCTTCCATGTCACCCTCCCTTGGGCCCAGCTGATTATTGACTGAAACTTCCACAGACTGCCAACTAAATAATCCTTCCTCCCTTTAACTCTGTGTGTCGGGTGTTTTTTTTTTTTTCAGCAATGAGAGAAATGTAAGTGAAACTGGTGCCCTTCTTCCATCGATGCTATAGTGCTAGCACTTTGAACCTTCAATGATTAAGGCAGTATATGGCTTTTAATTTTAATGAGCTATGAAATTTAAATTTAAAATTACTAAAACAAAGGCATGAGATGTCAGTAAGAAATACAACATTCCAGGTTGCCTGGGGCATGGGGCGAAGAAGTAACCAGTACGGTCATGGTTTTGATGATGGCCTTAAGTGTTACACATGGGTGTTTGTACTAGATTTGGGAAGCAAATGAGAGCTTCAAATATTTTATTTAGCAGCAGTGTAATCAAATACGTGTTCAGAGATTATTCTAGCCAAACAAAGCTCACTCACTGTATGAGAAATGAGAAAGTCCTTAGGAATAAGAGAAAGTGAGGAAGGAAGGGAGTTAAGTAGAGAAGTAAGGTGGGAATTTGTATATATAAATATATTTAGCACTCATTTTAGGCACCAACTTTCCTGGGATAAAGTATTTCCAGATAGCCATGTGTGGTGTGTGTCTACGAGAGTATTTCTAGAAGATATTTGAATTTAAATCAATAGGAAGGAAAACATCCTCACTAACATGGATGAGCATCACCCAATAATACAAAAGAAGGGAAGGATAGAAAATCTTTGCTTTTCTGGAACTGAGCCGCACATCTGCTCTTTGACATCAGAGCTCTTAATTCTTAGGCTTTCAGACTCAGAATTCCCTGAGCAGTCCCCTCATCCTCACCCTAGCTCCTCAGGACTTCAACTTCAGACTGAAAATTACAGCATGGTTTTTCTATTTCTCCAGCTAGCAGATGGCATATTAGGGGATTATTTGGCTTCCAGAGTCACACAAAGCTATAAATCTCCTTTTGTATATCTGTACATATTCCACTGGTTCTGTTTCTCTGGAAAACTCTAACACACGGTGAGTGAAGTTTCCAGAGGCACATAGACAAGGAGGAGCAAACAAGCCTGACAACTGCTCAGAACAGAAGACAGAGGCAACCGAAGGGTCCTCCCCTGGACAGTCAAAACAGATGCATGCATTTAACATACAAGGCAAAGAGCTGTTAAACTACAAGAGAGTGCTGCCTGCACACACTTTATATCAATGTGCCTTGATGTAATAATCCCTAATTTCTCAGTACCTCACTGCAAATGTCTCAAAACAAAGCAAAGTAGTTCCATGTGTCAGAATTAGAAATAAGAGCGAGTCAAATCCTAGAATCAGCTGTGCTCATGCAAAGCCTCTTAGAGTTTCGTTTTCATGACTGGGACAAACCATGAGCTAGAGTTAACAATTTTGTAACAGTTTTGCTACATTTCTCATATGTCTGTGTGATTTGATTTTGTCAGTATAATGAGGTACCAGACACCTATTTTTAGTGATAGGTGAAATAATTGAGGATTTAATATTCTTAGCAAGCTAATTATAGGTCACCAGATTACAGGTAAATTAGAGATGCTATGACACCCAACATCTCTATTTCCTCCATCACATATGTGAAAACTCTGTGACAATGCTGTCATTCTCCTTTGTGGGGCCGAGGCAGGATGGCAGGCTCTAAATAATGCATAAGCTACCAGCATTCCTACTCCTATCCCTTTTCAAAAAAAATGGTGAAGTGTCCCTTTTATAGTCCACAAAGAATTGAAATCATATGGTGAATCCTGATAATTGCTTTCAGAAGGAGCTCTTGGCACAGGCTCCAGTTCTTCAGCTCCTCACGTCGGGAACACAGGCTGCCACTGAATATAGATGAGCCCAGCACCGGACAGCCTCGCAGCTGCACTTTCCCCGCGCTCCGAGGATCCGGGCCAGCTTCAAATCCCATCTCTACTTCTTTGTCTCTAATTAGCATTTTCCTCCCTCCCATCATTTCTTTCGTATGAAGTCAGATTAATATTTTACCCAAGTCGGTAGTGCACAGAGAGAATTGTGAGGCTCCATTAACCTCAGAATACAGATCCCAATCTGAGTGTACTCAAAACAGAGCCGAAATCTAACCGAAATGTACAGCGGTCCTAACCTTCAATCCCGGGACCACACACGTCCACGCTGACAGATCAGTATTTGTACAGACCAAGGAAGAATGAGAGAAGGTGCAGGAAGTGGAGGGGAAAAATAGAATTTGTCCTAACATAATGTGCCTTTCCCTTTCCTTTCTCCCTTTCTTCAGTCCCTAGACTTTCAACCTTTAGGATAAGTTTTTCTAACAGAAACATTTCAGTCTAACTCTTTCATTTATAGCAACTCTGATACCAAGATTCTTCTCCATAAGATATCTCGTATTGTTGTTTTATGTTACTATCTATTGTTTGTAGATGACTTGCTTTTACTACTGGATAAAGAATATAAGGTAGAGAATGCTCAACATTCCTTCCAATGCAGAGTACTGGAAATATAACAGATTTTCAAACATATTTATAAAATGCATAAAAACTAAGCTTAGAGAAGCCAGTTTCCTTAGAGGAGTAGGACTAGTGACAGGCACAGGGTTGCACTGCGAGAAACCATGAAGTTGGAATCTTGAATGAAGAGAAATAAATGTAATTCTTAGAAGGAGAAAAGGCCCAAATTGAGAATCAGAAGCTGAAAATCCAACTTTTCCATGACTCATTCGCATCTAGGGCCAAATGTTTTATTTCCATCAAAAAGCATGGAAAATTCAACACTGCTCAGTGGAAATTTGCACATTAGAGATTGCAAAAACAAGTCAAATCCATTATCAAAGCATAGCATTTTATTATGGTCATGGTTTCACTTGAAATAGTATCTTCTAGTCATTTATTCTTCTGGTCACACAGCGTAGTTTAGTGTTTTGTCTCACAGCCCTGGGTGATCCCATATTGGTTCATCAGTTGTATTCACGCACATGTGCCCACTCACAGAGTGGTAAATGATCCTTCAGTCTACTTGAGGTATGAAGAAAACAGGCACAAGGAACAAAATATTTTTATAACATAAAACAGGAGTCAGGACAGAGCCTTGCTCTTCTATAACACAGCCTACCTTTAAAGTTCAGTCAGTGTAGAGTACAAAGCCAGTTAGGTAAGGTAATGAAGTATGTGGCAGACTTGCTTTTGAGAACCTCGGCCTGCTCAACTCTGGATAAATTATTTCTTTATACCACAGAGTTTTGACACACAAAAAAGAGAGAAATTCCCAAGACATAAGCATATTATGATTGAGGGCAAGTCCAAGACAATGGTTCTTAAATTTTAGAGTCCACCAGAATCCATAGTAGGCCTCTGCATAGTAATTCTGGTCTGGAGGCCAAAGAACTTGCACTTATAGCAAGTTATTGGGTGAGATTCTTAAGGACAGGTGTGGGCCACTTGTTCTAAAGTAACTCACATAGGATGGATATTCAATGAGCAGTGATTAGTATCATTTCCAAAGCATACAGAGAGTGCACTTTACTGAAATATCAGGTAATGGCAAGACGGTAAACATTCGCACAAGACACAATCAAGAGCACAAGTCCTGAAAACCCAGAAACACAGATGGAAGGGCATTTCCACCAAAGCAAATTTTTATGGTTTTTTGAAGGAAAAGCTCCTCATTTGTATTTATTCTGGGGTAAAATCTCTTCCTTATATAAATATCTTTCACCAAAAATTGTAATGGCTAGGCAATATATAATATGGAAATGATTTACTTGCCTCTCTTCTTCCTCTTCATCTGTGACCTCTTCCTCTGAATGTGATGAGGGTGTAATGGCCAAGAAGATGGATGATTAACATTAAGGGGAGTTGCCTGTATTAATCCCTTGTGTATCACTGGAAAAATGAATATTTATCTGTTAAACTTTTCCAGATTTAGTTCTTACACGTGTAAGGCAATGTAGCGCCAGAAAAATTCTATAAATGTGTTTTGTTTAAAAGTGAACACATGTAATTTGGAATGTTGACTCATAAATATGGAAATACTAGTGAATATCTAATATTTGTAGTTCTTAAACAATGAATGCACATATGTAGTGGCAAATTAAGAAAAGAAACCACTTAGAGAAACAGAAATCTCTTTTGGAATAGTATAGGAAAAAATAGCAATTGCTGAAGCAAATTAAGTCTGAGATTTGGGGCCACACCTGCATTTGCTATTAATTCTTCCAGTCATCAAAACTTAAAAGAAGCAAAGAAAACACAAGTGTTTCCCATCTACCCCTCTTCATGTATGTGAGATTAGGGATTCTCTCAACAACTTCCCTTTCTTGAATGTCCCCCCATTTTTGTTTTTACCTCCATAGTTCAGAGCCTCATTTTTCTCACATCTGAATTGTAATAAATGCTCAGTTTCCTTTGTTACACTGTAAGACACTTTACACTCAATTCTATAATTTTCCTTTCCATCCAACCCTCTGTCTTCATAAGACAAGGACCTGCTTTCCCTAAGGAAGATAAGCCCAAACCTGATTGCCTGGCAGTCAAGACTTCTGTGATCTGGCCCAACCCCATTTCATCTTTTTTTTT
>PVIR01026050.1:0-16074 GCA_004026965.1 Petromus typicus | reverse complement strand
AAAAAAAAGTTACAGGTGAACCACCATATAAATAGGAAATTTTGTTTTTAAAGGCTTGTAGAAAATACTCCATGAATTACTTTGGTGGTTTAAAAAAGCACTTCTGTGAAATAAAAATCTCTCAGGTTTTTAGAAAAATAATCACATTTCCAGAAATCACCTTCAAGATAAGCAGATTTGAGCCAGGGATTTAGCTCAGTGGTTCCGGCGCCTGTCTCGCAAGTGTAAGGGCCTGGATTCAATCCCTCATAACCACATAACAATACTGGGTTTGGAGACTCACGCCCAGCAGCAATCAACACCATATACCACAGTGCCGGGCGTGGTGACTCACGCCTGTAATCCCAGCACTCAGGAGGCAGAGGCAGGAGGATTGCTGTGATGTGAGTTGGAGGCTGAGCTCAGGGCCAGCCTGAACTACAAAGTGAGACCCTGTCTCCGGGAAAAAAAAAAAAAAAAAGATAAGCAGATTTTCTGGACTAATAGATTATTAATAATTCCATTTATTTTGATGTCTTTATTGCTAAAAGCCAGTTTCTGTTTTCTGTAGTCTTGAAAGTCAAAATGTACTTCTCAGTATGGAGACTCAGAACTGTTTGTAAAGGTTTCAAAATATAAACTTGGAATAGTTTTCTCTTGATAATTAAGCTTTTAAAGCTGTATGAGATTTCTAGAAATTGTTTGAGATTTCTAGAGAAACAGCCCTGTTTCATCAGTTTGCATCCCCATCGCCCCCCATGGAGAAGTTGAAGTGACTGTCCCAAGGCTCATCACAGTCTCCGTAATGTGGCTGACTTTTGCTGTCCCGCATCAGTAGCAGTTGTAAGACTTCTTCATTTGTTCACCAAAGAATGTTAAGAGGTGACCATTACCAACATTAGCTGGGAGACATCTTTAGTCGGCAGTGGAATTTTTCTTCTTAATCATTTCCTTTCTTCCATGTATACTTAAAAAAATACAAGCTTACCAGCATTTTTTCTGTTGTGCTTGTTTTTAGTTTTTTCTTAAATTTTGCTACATTTTTGTTCTTAGTTTTTCTTAAATTTTGCTACATTTTTCTATATATTTTGTGAATAGATGTCTAGGGTAACACTATCCTTTTATACCTATCAATGTCCCAGAGACTCAAGCTTTCTTTTTATGTTCTGCAAAATGCAGTGTAATTATGTCATATGTACATTCAACTTAGGTGAATTCAACTTTAAGTCCCTGGAGGGAAACAAAACAAAACAAAAACAAAAAAAAGAAAAGAAAATTTAGCTGCTTACATATTGTACAGGGATCACACATTTCTTCTCATTCTCTGTGGAATGAGCCTAGGTCAGGAAAAGTTAATTTCTTTGCTCTTTTATTGCAGTGTCCCTGTCTGCTGTTCCTTCATTCATACATTGAGCATCTCATTGTAATATCAGCTGGTTTTACATATAGCATGGCCCCCAGATAGAAACCAGACTTCATCTAGTACTTAGATCAAAGAAACCCTGATTTGGTGTGACACTAAAGTCAACACTGGCTGCCCTGCCCTGAGTTAACTGAAAGATGACCGTTTCCTTTGGACCCTCTCCGGAGGAGTTTGTAAAGCTTAATTTTTACGACAGGTGTGACTCAGTGTATCAGATGTGAGGCACTTGAGCTATTTCTCTGCTGCTTAACCCATTATGTGGATGATAAGGTTTTTGTTACTCAGTTGTTATAGAAATTTATACTTAAAAGTAATCTAGCTTTCCCCTCTGGGCTGACTCCCTTTTCTAAAAATCATGTGTGAAGTCTTACTCTCATTTTCAAATAGGAAATTCTAACTAAAAATACCAAGAGTGTTTGTTTTAGTAAATTGCGTGAATTTTAATACAGTGATTTTATAGCCTCTGAAGTGCTCAGTCATTTTTACTTGTGCCTCAGTTTGGCCATTATGCAAAGTGGTATAACCCGAAGTGCGTCCTGAGGAATCAGAGAGCCTCCCTCAGGAGAGGTAGTTACTGAGCTGGCTTCTGTGTGACAGCAGAACATTGTGAAGATCTCAGGAAGACCTACTGAATACATACTTAGAATCTCAAGCATTAGATTTTCAAAAAGGACTTAAAGGGTAAACTTTATTTTTAATGATTACTATTACTTAATGGTTTCCAAAGGCAAGTTTTGAATTTTAAAAATCCATATTCCTTTGAAACCTTAGTGTTTGTTCAGTGGCTGAGTATTCACTTTTGTACGTTTGGGTTGTGAGATATCAAATAACAGTGTTAATACATATTTCATAATTAGGACTTTTATATAAGTCAGTGGGAGCCAAAGATTAATTAGCTCAGTGGTTCCATCATCTGCCTGGCAAGCACAGGGTCCCAAGTTCAGTCGCCAATAACAACATAACACAGTGCCAGGCATGGTGGCTCATGCCTGTAATCCCAACACTCAGGAGGCAGAGGCAGGAGGATTGCTGTGAATTTGAGGCTTGCCTGGGCTACATCGTGAGTTCAGGGCAAGCTTAAAATACAAAGCGAGACTGTCTCAAAAAAATCTGTAGTATAATTTAGATTTAAAGAAGAAAATGAATTTTAAACCATAAGGATATATTTAGGATTTGAATTCCTGAATCCCAAGAAATTGCATCAAAGTTTTAAGTCATTTTTCTAAGCTCAAATGTATATGCTAACAATAAGATTTTTGGTCATAAGTGAACTATGGGTAGGAATATGTGTTCTAAGTTTGTATAGATATATATTAATGCAGTTTAGTTCATAATTTTATTCTTATTGAGGATAAAGGAATTAGAGCATTGAACAGTTGAATTATTAATATTGTAAATCTATAGGACTTTAATCTTTATTTTAAAACTGAGAAAGTTTCAGGGTAGAAAGTGAATCTGTCCAATAATACGTGTAGCAGAGTCTGGAGCAGCCTCCGTCATTACATGTGTAGTGTTTCTGCAGTTGCCTAATGATAAGCAAGAGTGACCATTTGACTCCACATACCCTCACACTCCAGTCATCCGCGGCCAGCAGAGAGCAGCAGACTTCGGTGACTCGCAGGCTTGTGAGCTCTGTCAGTTCAAGCTTACTAATTAGGAACTACAGGGACTCATCTTTAAACTTCGGGTTTATTTACAGTGACCTTCTTCCTAGTAATAAAAGAGAGCTCAAAGAATTTTCTAATTTGAGCTGTCTTTAAAATAGGGTTTGGAGTTTGATACTTATTGCTTTTGTTTTGCTTGTTGTTTTATGGAACTGGAAATGAAAGCCAGGGACTTTTTCTTTTTTTTTAATTTTGACATGAGGTCTCACTAAAATTGCCTGGGCTGGCCTCAATCTTAGAATCCCCCTGCTTCAGCCTCTTGAGTACCTTGGATTGTAAGTGAGTGACACCCTGAGCTTGTTTGTTCTTAAACAAGTGTAGTTTTTAATAATCTAGACTCCATATTCTTAGCTGAATTTTGAAATTCTTGGCAGCAGTTGTCCCTCCGACCTACTCTTTAAACATTTCAGCGAATCTGCTTCATCTACAGAGTCTAGTACTTTTTACAAATTTCTACCCCACGCTGCTGAAACACAGGTGGTTTCTGGCTTCTGCATAAGTATTTCTGATGAGGGGAAATTGAACTTTTCGTATCACATTACTTTAAATTTGGAGATCTTGGTTAGAAAGTTTTCTATGTATTCAATCTTTTAAAAAGCTACCTCCTTAAATTTAAACTTCCAGGTTTATAATTTACCTGAGGAAGCATACTAAGTGTACTTGCTCTCCAACACTGTACTGTCCTTCAGATATTAAAAGTCCGTCATTTATCCTTTCCTTAGCCCCCGTCCCCATTAAACATTTTCTACTTTTAATCACATCTGCACTTGACTTTTGCCCTCTGTGTGGACTCATGTCTGTCAATTTCTCTGTATTTGAGAATTTTTTTGAAGATTCTCAAATGACTCACAATGTTGGTACCTAAAAATTGATTGTTTTTTGTAATTGTAAACATAAAAATGTAAAACAATTTTTGTCTTTTTAAATTAAAAATTTTTTTCCCCTTTCTAGTACTGAGTATCTGTGACTTCATGTTTAAGTTTCTTGATCTCTACTAAAAGATTATAGGAGGAAAATTACTAAGAATCACTCCTGATCTCAGTTTGTTTATTGGGTTTTTTTTATTTGATTTGGTTTTGGTTTTTTGGTACCAGGAATTGAACTCAGAAGCTTGTGCTTGCAAGGCAGGTGCCAGAACCACTGAGCTAAATCGCCATCCCTTTCAGCTTGTTTGATTTTGATTCTGGGTAATGGTTCTGTTCTAGACTGGTCATCTGTCTGTAATTAACATCTTCCTATCTTGATGTGAACTATAAACTTGACTATCACCCCCCCATGTAGAGGTAGATTTTAATAAAAACTTTGTTCCTTGGTGTGTGTGTGTGTGCGCGCGCGCGTGTGCAGATCCTTCATAGAGATAAAGAAGTGTGATCATTTTTGTCTTCCACTTATCTTGCGGTTGTTCTTTTGAATTATGATGAGCTCATGACTTTGAGGGCTCCCTGGTTTTGATATAAGTAATACTATTCAGTCCAGATTGTATTTGCCAGTTGTCATCTAAGTCTGGCTTTCTTGCTTAGTCACATATCCTTTTTACGGATTGGAATCTGATATTCTGAAGGAATTTTTTTTAAATCTTAGCACCTCATACTTGAAAAAAGGCCTTAATAATCACAATGTAATCCTTTATTTAAATAAAGATCCCAAGTAATAAAAGGTTAAATAACTTGGTCAAGAATGCTCGGCTGTTTATAGAGCTAACAACTAAAATGTCAAGGTTCCTTGGGCCCTGACCTGGTTTTCCTACCCTCGCTGCTGTCTGGTGTGTTGCCCTGACTGAGGTAGAGCAGTGGTGGCAAGCCTGTGGCTGTGCATTGCAGAGGGCTGTTTGTGTCACTGAGAGCTCTGAGAGGTTCGCCATCACTCTTCTGGATCATATACCAACCGCACAGGTAAAACTCTGTTACTAGACTCTGAAGACAGTACAGCAGTATCAAAGAAATAGGTTGACTTAAACTAAATGTAACAAATGATAAATAGTGATTTAAATGTTAATTGAACTTTTATTTCTAAATTTGTATTAGGAGGAAGTTAATAATTGTTAAAAAACAGAACTGCCCAGACTTAGATACTAAATATAGATATAAACATTTTAACTTATTCAAAATTGATATCTAGTCCTAATCACTACTTTTAAAATTAAAACACCACCAAAATTTTCATAAATATTTTCATTCGTATGAATGCAATTTTCTATATTGGTCTTCAGTGAGTGCTAAATTATTGTTTCTATTAAAATGAGCCAACTTTGCAAAAATGTTCCACTTTTTAAAAATTTAGGGCCACATTTAGCTTAGTCATTCCAGTGCTAGCCTCAGAAGCACAATGTCACGAGTTCAATCTCTGATACTAAAAAAAAAAAAAATACTGAGTATTTCCTGCTTAGAAAATCAAGGCTAGGGTGGCACACTCAAACTTAAAAAGTTTAAGTATAACTCTCAAGAGCATACTAGTCAAAACAGCTAATCAAGGACCTTAAGGATTAAATGATTGCTTTTTATTTTTGTACCCATAAGGTAAATATTAGGCTCACTTTAAATATTCTCACAGGGTAGTGTTCATTTTTGTAGGTGTTCTTAAAAATTTTGACCCCACACATCTCTGTTACATGGAACTGGCTGTATGAACAGAAATTTACTATTATTTCAGTGTTTTGGGGTTACTTCCTAATATTAATATCACCCTAATATTTTTTCCTGTACATTTCAACTCTGTGGGTTACAAGCATACTAAGAAAAGGAACTCACCAAAACACAGATACCATTTAAACAAATATGCAGTCAATATACACGTATTAAAAGAAAATCATTAGTACATTTTTCAATAAGAAATTATTTTTTGCTGTTAGAGCCTCAGAACTTAGTTCAGCTCAAGTATAAGAACTTGTGTAGGCACTAATAACTAAGGCCTTCCTGAGTATTATTTCACAATTTTCTGATCTACTCAAAATATAGTGAAATTTGATACCTAAAATATTTTCTCGTTATACCAGGCAAAAACAGTATCATGGGAGATAGTTAAAGTAAAAATTATAAAATTTGCTGAAGTATTACAACTATAAATTATCAGTAGTTAAGCAACAAATAAGGTGACAGTGAAAACATCAAACTTTAGATTGAGGAAAGTTGCATGATTTATAGATTCCCTGGTGTCCAGGGATGCATGATAAACTTTTTGTTTTAAAATAATTCTAACTCACATATCGAAGGCTTCTTAAAGAAGCCTTTAAAGTCAGATGTATTGTGATTGTATGTGCTATTTTTCTTCTTTTTTTAAATTGGCAAAAGGAAAAGAAAAAGGTTTCCTTTTTTTGAACTGCACACACTTTTTGGGGGGTAATAAATGAACATTTTTTTGTTTGTTTTTTTTAGAACTGAGCTCTCCATAGACAAACATAAGTAGCATAACACAGTGTCTTTCCTCAGACATCATTCTGTACAGTAAATCAACATAAACAACTCCGTTCTTATTGACTGGATTTTTTCCAGGTGGGTTAATAGGGTGGGGAAAATTAATTGACTGACCTTAACGTTGGAGCCTCTTTTCTTCCTTTTAAACTTATAAGGATGACTTTAAAAAATATAAAAAGGTAATAAACCAGCAACTTTATCTCATACAGAGGAAATCTTTGTAATGACTAAAATAGAAAATACATAGTATTTGTACACAGATCTATTAGGAATCATCTGAATGCATTGGGACGATAAAATGCATAAAATGAAACCAAGTGGTAATTACCAAATTTCTTCTCAAGCTCAGTGCACAATTCAGTTCCAAATCTAAGAATTAAAAAAGCTGATAACTGTTTTCCTACACTGTCTAGCACAAGTGTCGCAGCTTTACCAAAATAATGGTGTTGAAACTTGGGAAGTGAGCAGTTCTCTTTCCTATGTTTAATTCAGAAAGCTTAATTTTAATTTTCTTTAAATTTAAGCTACTTTGGTTAAATGTGGTAGCAAAAAAATAAAGTGCAGAAAGTTTTACTTGGAAGTGATCTTTGGCAGGATCATGAGCCTTAATTTTGCACCAATTTTTTAAATGTGGGGTTTGTTTTAGTATTTTAAGATGTATGTTAGATCTCTGAATTTTTATAAAGTGTTTCCTCGTTTTATGTTCAGCATTTACAGCCGAACAATACCAGCAGCATCAACAGCAACTGGCACTAATGCAGAAACAGCAGCTTGCACAAATACAGCAACAGCAAGCAAATAGTAATTCTTCCACCAACACTTCACAGGTGAGGGATTTGTCTGTCTTATGATTATCCCTCATTTTCCCACCAGCGTTCGTCTCTAATTACCAACTGTTGTCATAGAACCTTGCATCTAACCAGCAGCAAAGCGGCTTTCGCCTGAATATACAGGGTTTAGAAAGAACATGACAGGTGAGTGTGGAAGCTGTCTGCTTCCTATTTTAAAAGCAGATATAAAAAGCATAGTTGAAGGAAATGAAGGTGCTGCACTCCAGTCTGGCCTATAGTCTGTTAATGTACTTCCTTAAATGCATAACACCACGCAGTTTTTATCCTTAGGCAGTTTAATTGTCAGTTTAAAAAGATTATACTAGAATAGCCTCTCATCCTTGAAAGAGATCACTCTTCAACCTAAAGCATGGTAAATATTTGCCATTTTGACACATGTAGAGCTTAAAAGGCTAAGATTTGAGTCTCCCAAGATTCTTAGAGGAAAAATTTATTTTTAAAAAGGAGCCTGTCCATATTTAGGATAAATTATGATGTCATATTTTGTTACTTTCACTTTTTAAGAGATAGCTGTCTTGTTATACCAAAGGGTGAGTACGTGCAGGTTAGGTGAACATTTACATAATCTTTTATTCATTGTATGTGTTTGCAGATCACTGAAATGTTTCTGTAGCATTTTGTAGTCTTACCTTATAAAAGATACATTTTGGTAATTAACGTGTACGTGTTGTGTATTATCACATGACAGTCAGAATCGATAACCCCTGGGTTAGATAATTCTCCGTGAATAGTCAGTCCCTCCGTGACTGTGACTGTGAAAAGAGACGGAGATTTCAGGGGTTTGCCATTTCATTAATGCCTGAGCTGATTTGTGGTTAATCTGGATAGCTTCAGTGTTCATTTGAGAGTAAATTACACTAGTTAGATTTTCTGTGTTTCTTTTGTAGGGTTTTGTTTCTAAGACTTTGGATTCTGCTAGTGCTCAATTTGCTGCTTCTGCTTTGATGACATCAGAACAACTGATGGGATTCAAGATGAAGGATGATGTGGTGCTTGGAATTGGGGTGAATGGCGTCCTTCCAGCCTCAGGTAAGAATAAAGACATTTAAACTGCTTTGATTATATTTCTTCATGATGGGGTTATGTACTATAACACACGTATTTGTGTAATACAAACTGCAAAGTTGCAGTGTTTGATGCTTCCTTCTTCTCTCCAGGAGTATACAAGGGCTTACACCTCAGTAGTACTACGCCAGCTGCACTTGTACATACAAGTCCATCGACAGCAGGTTCAACTTTGTTACAGCCTTCAAATATTACACAGACTTCAAGTTCCCACAGTGCACTGAGTCATCAAGTAACTGCTGCCAATTCTGCGACAACTCAGGTTCTGTTTGGGAACAACATTCGATTAACTGTACCTTCGTCAGTTGCCACTGTAAACTCTATTGCCCCTATGAATGCACGACATATACCTAGGACTTTAAGTGCTGTTCCGTCATCTGCCTTAAAGCTGGCTGCCGCAGCAAACTGTCAAGTCTCTAAAGTCCCATCTTCATCCTCAGTAGATTCAGTTCCAAGGTGAGTGATTAAGCCTAAAACGTTTGAAAAACTATGACAGCTTAAATCTAGCACTCTGTGTAGCTGTGTAGCTTTGTATTGTTCTTTCTATGTATGTATGCATGAGGAATTCCCCCTTTTTTCCTTCCTAGTGCCAGGGATCAAACCTCAAGCCTTGCTCATACTAGGCAAACACCATACCCCCGAGCAACCTGAGCTGGGCTGTTTTTATTTTTGAGACAGGGTCTTGAAAAATTGCCTGGGCGGGGCCAGGGATTTAGCTTAGTGATTTTGCAAGTGCAAGGGCCCCGGGTTTGATCCCCAGTAACCACATACCATACTGGGCGTGGAGACTCACGCCCATCAGCAACCAGTACCACATACCACAGTGCCGGGCGGGCGTGGTGGCTCACACCTGTAATCGTAGCACTCGGGAGGCAGAAGCAGGAGGATTGCTGCGATGTGAGTTGGAGGCTGAGCTCAGGGTCAGCCTGAACTACAAAGTGAGACCCTGTCTCAAAAAAGAAAAAAAAAATTGCCTGGGCTGTCCTTAAACTTGTCCCTGCTCTAACCTCCAGGTAGCTGGGTACAAGCTTGTGCCACTGAGTCCTGCTTTTCATTATGAAAAATACAATAATGTTGTAATTCAGTGTTGGTTGAGAATTTGAATCAAATGGGCTAGTGAATATTGTTTCTATTTTAACTGTTTATGCAAGCAATCGAAAAAATTATGAACAGATCTTCTCGAAAGAGGACTCCTTTCATCCAAAGTTAGAAAAAACACTATGCTCCCTTTATCCTAAGAAATACTTAAATCATATAAGCAATATTCACTGTACCATTTGCTCTAAATTCTCAATTTAGATCTTAAAGCAGGACTCTGTTATTGTATTTTTAATAAGAAGCTTTCGTTTAGTGGTGTGCCAGCTTGCCCTCTAATTAGCACACTATGTACACCAGTTCAGTTTTGTGCTCACTTACTTTGTTTCAGTAGATAATTTCAATAGAATTTTTTCTCAGGCTCTGTTTTTTATGGAAATAGAAGTCCTGCTGCCTAAAAAGTACAAGAACAGGGGCTGGAGATTTATTTAGCTCAGTGGTTCCGGCATCTTCCTGACAAGCACAAGGGTCCCTAGTTCAATCCCGGGTACCACAGACCACAGTGCCGGGCGTGGTGGCTCATGCCTGTAATCCCAGCACTCGGGAGGCAGAGGCAGGAGGATTGCTGTGATGTGAGTTGGAGGCTGAGCTCAGAGCTAGCCTGAACCACAAAGTGAGACCCTGTCTCAAAAAAAAACCTAAAAAAAAAGTACAAGGAGAGACACAGAAAAGGAAAGACAAGCATTTTTAGTTTCATTAAAAAATAAGCTTAAAAGTAAAAAGTTAATGTTAGAAAACTGCACATTGGGCAGGGGCTTTAGCTCAGTGGTTCTGACACCTGCTTTGCAAGCACAAGGTCTCAGGTTTGATCCCAGTGGCCACATACAACAATGCCAAGTGTGGAGACTCACGCCCAGCAGCAATCAGTACCACAGACCACAGTGCTGGGCGTGGTGGCTCACACCTGTAATCGTAGCACTCGGGAGGCAGAGGCAGGAGGATTGCCGGGTTTAGGACCAGGCAGAACTACAAAGCAAACTTTAAAAAAATACTGCAGGTAATAGATGAAAATATGTCTAGAGGTTTCTTAAAGCATTATCTGCTTGTCAAATTATGTGTACAGTTGATAGCTGTAATTTAAGTACAAAGGGAAATCTTTTCACAAGGAAAATTCTTGGGGTGACCAGTTAGTTGACCCTGGGTAGTATTTGGTTGGCCAAAGAGGAAAAGGAAAAAGAGCATTTCAGACAAGTGGCATGAACACAATGAAAACACAAAGTCAGGGAAGTGTAAATGTTTAAGGGTTAACAGTAAACTGGTCTTCCTAGATGTTAGGCAAGGTGAAGTGGCAAGAGAAGGCCAGGTGGCAGAGCACCTTGAATGCCAGAATATTTGGACTGAAGCAGGACTGGCCCAGAGAGCAGAGTTGTATGGAATGGGTGGCAGCTCACACCCTTCTGCTTCTGAACTTGAACCAGAGTCATTGTTTCCTGGTCTAGCCATTGCTAATAAACCAGCTAGAGTTGACTTTGAAGATTTTTCTGCTGTTGTAGAATTGTTTAGCAGTAAAGTAGTCTCAGGATTTGAAATATTGTGTATTCCTGTCCCTTTGTTTAAAGGGAGGAAATGGATCACAGGACACATTGCTCCTGTAAACTGGGGCTGTGTGCAGTAGCTCCTCCACGCCTTTTCAGGGCTGACATCAAGCCCTGATGTAAACTTCGGTTATATTTGCACCTAGTTAAAAACTCTTACACAAGGTTTCACGTGGGAAGAAATTGAAGTAACTACCAAAACTTAGGATTCTTGAGTTTTTAACATCTAGTTTTCATAGGTGCTTCTAGAGCTTCTTTGTTGGTAACATACAGTAGCTGACCCCAAAATTTGTCCCTCATTTTGGCTTGGTTTCTGATTAGCTTATGAGCCAAAACAGGCCATATTCCTCTCCTTGCTCTTTCATCCCAGAGCAGATTTCTTGTCATTAAACCCTGTATTGAGATGTTTTTCATTTGCTCCGTTTGTGTATTATAAATAATCGGTTGAACTTTTTAACAGGGAAAATCACGAGTCAGAAAAGCCGGCGCTGAACAGCATAGCAGACAATACAGTAGCGATGGAAGTGACGTAGCTCCCCAGGAGCGGGCACTCTGGGCCCGACTAGGTGCTATGCAGCAGTAGCATTTTGAATGCAAGGGATGATGGAATGCGGCACACGCATTGCTGTGGCAGCTGTGGGGACTTGACAGCGATGCTCATCTCTCATGCTTCAGTTTTTCTTTTCTTACTAAGAAACAAAAATCAACATCTGTAAATTAAGAATACAGCAATTATCTGTACAGTTCTGCATATTTGTAATACCCTTGTATATATGTTACTTGAATACAGAAATGTTCATTTGTGATGCTTTGCACTTGGGGGTGGGGGGTGGGAGGGTAATAAATTGCAACAAAGAGTGTGAGATGTGAGATTGTACAGAGATGAAGTGTCATCACATCATGTGCATGGTGCGGAACCTGCTGTTTATCTATTTATTGTGCCGTGTTTACAGTTTTTTGTACACTGTACCTTCATTGGTTCCTGTGCTGTAGTAAATGTGTTAGGTAGCTGTGGACTCCTTGGTATTTTGTAAATGGTATAACATAACTTGGTTCCCCTCTGGGTCCTTGAGTTTTCTGTGTATCATGTGAAAAAAAAATGGTGACATACATACAGAACTTTACAAAAAAAAAAGGCATCAATTTTTTTAAAATGGGGAATGTACTGTTAAATGGGGATCTTCCTGGTCTATCATTAGGACAAGTAACAAGCTAAAAATGAAGTCTCTCGAACCTTCCCATCCCCACTCACCCACTGAGCCGTGGGTCCTTTCTGGTACTTAAAGCACTAATGTTACGTTGCTGCTCTGCAAACAACCCAGTAGTCCCATTTCCTTCCACGCCAAAAAGTGTTAAATCAAGTATGCGACGGAGTCCTTACAACTGGAGTTTATGTTGTCTTGCCCTTTTTTTAGCACAAAAATTGTACTTTTTTATTGTCGAATTGTTTAAAAGACTTCATTCTTTACTTGTTCTTATAAAAAGGATATAAGGGAGAAGAATGCAGTAATTGCTGTACGTGTATCATCATTCCAGTTTTTAAAAACAGCCAGCCAGCTTTTTTCCTTTAAGATTCTCCAGAAGGCTGCAAGGCCAGAACCACAAATATCGGGTGCCTTCCTTTGGAAATATTTGACCTCTCTTCTGTGAAGAGAATGGTACTTAACAGACTACTACTAGTGCTTTGTCAGTACCGAAGTCTGAATGCCCAGTCCAATGGCATACATTATCCTTAAAAGTTTTTAATCCCACCTGGAAAAATTGTGATAGAATTCTCACAAAATAAACCCAGGGCATTAATGTTGACAAACTAATGTGTAGTGGTCTTTTGCTTTTATTTTCAACCCAAGAACTCTTGTGTAAAGGGGGAGGAGTATGGGAGTAATAACTTTATTTTTTTCAACACTTACTTGACTATGTGCCAGACTCTTAGGTCCTACAGCAGGGAGACGAGTCCTTGTCTTTAAGGGAGAGCGTGTAATCTTGCTGGGGAAAGAAGCCGACAAGACGTCAGATGTATTTATGCTAAGTAGTAGGAAGAAAAAGTGAAGCAGGAAGGGGGAGGGGTCAGCGCTGAGGTGGGGTTCACAGCAGCTTGAGCAAGGTGGTTCACAGGTGCTCTGTCAACACAGGGAGTGCCAGGGGGGCTACAGATGGCGGCAGGGTGCATGCTGGGGTGCGGGCAGAGCGGGGGGTGCTGTGGAGGCTCACAGCACTGTGCTTCAGACCGGGCTGCCGAGATCCTAGGAGGGAGCTGGCTGGGTAAGTGTGTCCCTGGCGTGGCGAGGGGCCCGGGGTGACGAGGTGCATGAGATGCCTCAGGGATGCCCGGAAGTGGACACGGTTGAGAGCGCTGGGAGAGCCGAGTGGTGGGCCTGTGCTGAGGCACTGTGGTGGGGAGGGGTCTGGCTGGAAGGAGTGGCGAGCTGGAATCCAAACTTCAGCAGTATCTCAGCTGAAATGTGAAAGCCACAAAGCCCTAAGATCAGAAGACAGGTGACTTCTTACTGCAGCTGCCTGGGGTGAGGTTTGTACCTGTACAAGAATTTCCTGTGTGAAACACTTCAGTATAGATAGCTGCTTTGGTTTACCCCTTTCCACCTGGGATGGAGTAGAAAGTTGTCTTCAGCTCTAGTACCTGCTCAGTGTGACAAAGTTTGAACTGTAAACTACCAGTTTAAACACAGTAATAGGGATTAGGATTTAAATGTCTGCAGTGTATCTCATAGGTAGACTGAGGCCTGGGACCCCACATTTATAAATGGGTGAAAACTGCGTTAGCCTCTTGAAGTCTTCCTATTTACCTAAGGACTTTGCTACCAGTAATGTCATATCCTGAAGTGATTACATTGTGCAGTTTAAACACTAAGACTGAAAGGAGAATGAGTATGAGGCCATCAGGAATCTTGATGCCCAGCCCTTGGGAGGCCAAGGCAGGCAGGTTGCCACAACTGCCATTACACTAACAAATTGCTACAGATCTGCTGGCTTAAGGCAACAGCAATGGATCCCCTCAGTTCTGGGATCCAGAAGTGCAGGCAGAACATGAGGTAGTTGAAAGAGTTGCCAGCAGGGCCTCCCTCTGCAGTGCCAAGGGACACAGCCTGCCGCCTGCCATTTCCACCCTTGGGTCTTGCTGGTGTTCCCGCATGTCTGGCTGGGATTCCTCGTGGGAATCTGTCTTCACATTGCCGTTGGGCTGAGGAGTTAGCTCAGTGGTTCCGCGCCTGTCTTGCAAGCCCAAGGGCCTGGGTTCGATTCCCCGGTAACCACATAACAATACTGGGTGTGGAGACTCACGCCCAGCAGCAACCAGTACCACATACCACAGTGCCGGGCGTGGTGGCTCACACTGCCATGTGTGTCTCAGAAATCTGCCTCTCAAGAACAACTGCATTGCTTCAAGGGCTCCCCTAGGTCGTTAGCCCTCTCCTTCCCACACATTGCACAGCCCTGCTATTGAGCATGAAAGGGCCAGCGACACCCAGGCCCCTACGGTTTGCAGGTTGGGCTTTGACTTTTGTGGACCCCTGTAAATCGGGCCTTTATGTGAGGACTAAAGCACTTCTGTGGTGCCTAACAGTGATTGTTTTTTTTTTTTTTTTGAGATGGTCTCACTTTGTAGTTTAGGCTGGTCCTAAACTCAACCCCGAACTCAGCAGTCCTCCCGTCCCTCCCGAGTGCTGGGATCACAGGCATGAACCTCCACGCCCAGCAATGGTATGTGGTACTGATTGCTAGTGGGGGATCGAGGATCGAGCTAGGCACCTTGAGCTTGCAAGGCAGGCACTGGGACCTCTGAGCTAAATCCCCCGCTCATATTTTCAAATATATTTCAAGAACTTTTTTCTTGAAAGAATTCATACACAGAACACCAACTAAAGTAGATCTGCTCTCCTACAGGAATATTATTTTTCCCACCTAAAACCAAACCACAAAAAACAAAGAAAATAAATTCAAAATGGTAAGTTTAAATCCAACCACATCATAATATTGGATGTTCATGGCTTAATCCATTAAACAATAATCAGGATTAAAAAAATCCATTGCTAAGGTGTGAATGTGTCCTCTCTAGAATCTGTATGTTGCAAAGATGAAAAGCATTGGGAAGGACCTCCGGAAGTGACAACGCCACGAAGGCTACTGCTGCCTGCGTGGGCCAAGGCCTCTGAAGGAGGTGCCTCGCACAGCCCTGCACGCTCCGCCTGGAGGGCACAAAGCTGAGCATGCTTAGCATGACTCGCTGGGCTCCTAAACTGAGAAATGTTTCCGTCCTGTACAAATCAGGCAAGTATTTTGTGATGGTAGCAAAAAAGACATCCAACTATATATGCTTCATATAATAAAAAGATAGTCTTATAGTGACACTAATTATTTAAAAAATATTTATAGTGGGTATATTAATAGATTGAAAAACAATTTAGCTCAGTAGTTCCAGCACTTGCCTTACAAGCACAAGGTCCCTAGTTCAATCCCCAGTACCAAAGAAAAGGTGATTTTTTTAATAAGGACAAATGGATCACTTTATCAAGAAGACAATGCTAAAAATGTATCCAGCTAAATATACCAGTTCAGAGTGTATTAGAAATAAAACTAAACGGAGAAATAGTCAACTCCACACTCAAGAGCTAAAGACCTCAGTACACTGATGAATATTGGAACAAGTAGATACATCGTGAAGAGTAAGTCTGGACAGCTATCGGCTCCCCTGATTTTTACTGCTGTTTATAGAGCCCTGTCCAGCAGCTACGCAGGGCTAAATGAATTTGAAAGGATTTAACATTTTTCTCTTGAGCAAAATGAAAGTAGGATTATCTAGAAAATGTGAACCATTTGAAAACTACAAACTATCACAGTCAAACCAAAAGAATGTTTTAAATGAAAAGAAGTATAAATATTCAAGGTTGTGAAATAAAGTAATGCTTAGAAGGAAAAAGAAGATGAATGGAAGAAAGGGAGGAAGAAGAAATCACCCGGCCTGCCTCAAGACTAGAGTAATGAGAACTAAACCTACAGCAGACAGAAGAACGGAAATAAAGGAGACCGAAATGG
>PVIR01026049.1:0-24282 GCA_004026965.1 Petromus typicus | reverse complement strand
GGTACTGGTTGCTACTGGGTGTGGGGTCTCCACACCCAGTATTGTTATGTGGTTACCGGGGAATCGAACCCGGGCCCTTGCGCTTGCAAGACAGGCGCCAGAACCACTGAGCTAACTCCCCGGCCCTATCTTATCTTCTTCTTAATTTGAGAAACATCACTACAATTAGGCTCCCCACAGTCCTCAAAAAGGTCTTTTTTTTTTTTTTTTTTTTGTCATTTATTTTGCTCAGGCTGCCCAATTCTTTAATTCTTAAGAATGTTTTCATTAGCCATAAACATAGATCTCTGTGAGTTGAAAGTCCTGTAATTACCATTTCATTACTGTGGCTTCTCATAGTGGTAGTACTTACCTTGTCTCAGACAATTAAGTCATCACCACCATATGATCACATCAGTCACATAAGGGCCAGGCAGCCAGGTTCACTGCAACATTCTCAGCATCTCCTCCAACTCATAGAAGAAAGGTCCATGGAAATCTCCAAGGGTGCAGATGACCCTCTCACCAATGTATATCCTCTTGGTGTGTCTCTAAACAAATGCATTTATTTCCTGCTCCTTCCCTACTGCTGTCCTTACTTTAGTGTTAAAGGTCAGCAGCTCCATTTGTGATAGCTAAATCTTGGAGACAACACAAATGCCCATCAAATCTAGACTGAATAAAGAAGATGTGGTTTTTCTATAAAATGGAGTATTACTCTGTCATAAAGAATGATAAGTTTGAGTCATTTATACTCAAATGGATGTGATCAGGAGGACAGACCAGCCAGGTTAGGCACTGAGCTCACTCTTACAAGCACCATGTCACCGTGAGCTCAGATGCTCAGTTATCATCTATAACCTGCAGTGGCACTGAGGGGGGCAACGGGACCACCTTTCCATTTCTGAGTTCACTACTAGCTACTTTTGCCCTCACTACAGGTTACTGCCCTATGCCCATTGATTTAGCAAGTCCCAAGATTAAAGAGTCATAGTATTTTGTAGCATGCATTTGCCTGATTTCTGTTGAAGCTTTTAAAGAGAACCGCTTCTTTCTCTATACCCATATAGAGATACCCATCACTGTACTGCAAATAAATCTCAGAATTTATTCTAATGGTCCTGTTGGTATTATCCCAGATTGAGACCAGGGCAAGGGAAGGATAGAAGCAGAGAAAGTGAGGGTAAAGTCTAGAAACTAGGTAAGAGGTGCCATTCAAAATTTCTTTCTATTTAATAACTTCCTCTTTAATTTGATAAGGGGGTGGTTGTTTTCAGTTTATTCCAAATAAATATACATTCATTTTTGGTTGTTGCAATTAAATAGTATAATTGTTTCCAGTTAAAAATAGAATGCAAGCTGTAAAAACATTGCAATCTGTTTTTGATGCTGAATTATGGTATATAGACTCTCCAAAGAATACTCTTCCACTCCCTTTAAGAAATTTGAAATATGAACTGAAGCTTGTAATGACTCTTGTAAAAAAGTCCCTGTCTCCCTGTCTCTGGTGTCCTTCCATGTCAGTGTCATGATGCACTGAGTCTAATAGATCCTTAATGGTTGATTTTTAAAATCTTGTATCTTGAGAGCTTGTGACAAAACGATGGTTTCCACTAAATGATAGAAGTGGAACTTCAGTTTGCAATGGTTGTTCTGGCTTTGCCTCTAAAGTACACTAGTATTGTCTTTCACAAATTCATAACAATAATTTGAGGAATTTCATGGGCAAAAACACATTGTGAAACTACAATATTAATACACTATTTCCTTGAATAAATATATAACAAATGGAGCAGAAGACAAAATCAATAGTTAAACACAAATATAGAGTAACGATAGTAAGCTAAATGTATCCTTTTGAATCAGGAAAGGCTAGACTATTGAGGAAATGGTGCTGGAGGGGCCGGGGAGTTAGCTCAGTGGTTCTGGCGCCTGTCTTGCAAGCGCAAGGACCTGAGTTTGATCCTGGTAACCACATACCATACTGGGTGTGGAGACTCACGCCCAGCAGCAACCAGTACCACATACCACAGTGCTGGGCGTGGTGGCTCACGCTTGTCATCCCAGCACTCAGGAGGCAGAGGCAGGAGGATTTCTGTGATGTGAGTTGGAGGCTGAGCTCAGGGCCAGCCTGAACCACCCTGTCTCAAAAAACCTTAAAAAAAATAAAAGAAAAAAGAAATGGTGCTGGAATATTTGACTATTTGTAAATCAATGAAGGGACATCCCTATCAAAAATACATTACCGTAATGTATAATAGATATTGTGAGATAGGAAGAAAATGTTCAAGGGAGAAGGGAAACTAGTAAGGTAAGATGTGGGAAAGACTAGAAAGGAAAGAAAAAATATGAGAAATGAGGGAAAAATGAAAACAAAGTCATAAATAAGGAGGGGCAGAGGGGTTGAGGAGGGGGGCGGATAAGAATCAAGATGTGTCATGTACAGGTGAAAGATCCTAGTGATCAATGTACCAATATATATAATTTTTAGTTTTTTTGAAACAGGGTCTCACTTTGTAGTTCAAGCTGGCCCTGAACTCACTATGTAGCCCAGGTGAGCTTCAAACTGACGGTAATCCTCCTACCTCTGCCTCCTGAGTCCTGCGATTACAGGTGTGAGCCACCACGCCCATCCTGTACCAATAAATTTTAAAAATTAAAAAATATATCTAAATAGCTCAATTGTTGTCTCAAAATCGCGGTAGGGACGGGAGCCTGGAGACCAAGGCGGTGAATGACCTATTAAGGTGACTCTGTGCAGGTGGTTAAGGATCACCAGACTTAGGAGCAGTAGGGACTAAAGAGTCTGCAGGCTGGGGCTGGGTCTTTGAGCGCTGGCCCTCAGGGTGTTCTTGCTGCGCCAGTCCTCTCCCTACTCAGTTTGGGGTGAGGTGGCTCTTGACTTCCGCTCCATTGTGCTGAAGGAGCTCAGGGTGTGTCTGTTGGGAGATAGAGGTGTAGGTAAACGGAGTACTGTAGAGCAGTTTGTGAAAGAGTTTTGATCAGCCCAACAGGAGCATCTTTTGTGACCAAGACTGTCCATACCAAAATGAGCTGCATAAATTCCTACTTTGTATATACCCGGACAAAAACGAGTTTGTGCCCTAACACTAATGTATTACCGAGAGCCAGTTGCAGTCATAATCGTTTATAATATCATAAAAAAAGAGATATTGTTAACATTAAAGAACTGGCTGAAACGACTTCAATAGCATTGCATACCTAATATTATAGTTACGATTGAAAGAAATAAATATGATCTTATCAGTGTCAAAGAAGTCATGGAGAGAGATAGTAGGAACCACAATTACTCATGCAATTTTTATGAAGACCAGTTTAAAAAAAAAAAAAATTGTGATAAATTTATCACTGACTCCAGCCCGCCATCTGGCGGTAAGAGCTTCACTACCAAGACCGTGAGTCAGCTTCGCAGGTTTGGTGAAGTAGGTGACCCTGGAAGTTTGCAAGAGAGCCATGGGCTCTCTCTCGCGCTTGCGCTCTCTCTCTCTCTCTCATCTGTTTTGTTTTGTTTTGTTGAGGCAAGGGTCTCCCTATGTATTTCAGGCTGGCCCTGAACTCACTACGTAGTCCAGGCTAGCCTCGAACTCGCTGTGATCTTCCTGCTTCAGCCTCCTGAGTGCTGGAATTACAGGTTTTAAGAGCTCATTCCAAGCTGATGATCTGTTAGTCTACTTCATACCAAAAAAACCCTCACATGAATTGAACATGTTTCTGTTTGCCTTTTGCAGACTGCAGCAGTTGATATTTTAGTCTGCACACTTGTGTCAAGAACCTCTAGTGTACAGAGACTACATCATTGGCTTTTGGCCTTGCTGAAATGACCATCTAATTGTATGGATGGTAAGGCTAAATTGCTGAGTAGTTTTGTAATCAGAATTTTATGTAAAAGTTGGAAAGGGAAATTTAACATTTTCATTTTATTGAGGGGAGAAGAGACTCTATGGAGATTATATATTCCTTGCATTCCAATTGCCCTTGTAAATGCAAGGTGTAGCCTTTAAGTGGAGAGCTGGCAGTTATTACATAAACAGAAAATAGGTTATTTATAGGATGAATGGAGACGGTTAAATCTCTACTGTCTCTGCAGCACTTCTACTGGGTGCATTAATGTAAGATACATGCAGCAAGATGACACCACAGAAGCAGCTGCACATCCCACCACAGACCGCTTCTGACCGTGCCATGCAGTGACACCAGGCACATCACTGGCACCTCTTTATCTCAGCTCTCGTGGACAAAGTGGTGGTGGGAGAGAAGCTGCCTAGAGTAAGACCCGCATGTGTTCGAAACTGGCTAGCATAAAAGTGATGGAGATGATAGAAAGAAAACAAAACATGGTGTAGTAATAAAAGCTGTTTTCTTTAATGAAACCCAAGTATTCTGGTAGAGAAAACAAACTGAGTAGCATATATATACTTGTAATCTGTATTTATGTGACAGTTGCTTAAAACATTATAAATGATGTAAATGCATAAATAAATTTTTTATTCAGCATTTCGTTTAATATTGCACCCGGTCTTGCATGTCCTCACAGATTTTTCAGCCTGGCTATGGTCTGTGTTGAGGCACATTTACGTTGTGAAGAGAAATAAGAGCACTAAGCTCAGTATTTCATGATTCTTTTATTTTCCATTCTCCACACCTCTTTTCCTTCCACATCTCATCTGGAAATGATGATAAAGAAATATACTACTTTAGGGGCCGGGGATATAGCTCAGTGGTTCCAGCGCCTGTCTTGCAAGCACAAGGACCTGGGTTCAATCCCTGGTAACCACATAACAATACTGGGTGTGGAGACTCACCCCAGCGGCAACCAGTACACATACCAGTGCCGGGTGTGGTGGCTCACGCCTGTAATCCCAGCACTCGGGAGGCAGAGGCAGGAGGATTGCTGTGACATGAGTTTGAGGCTGAGCTCAGGGCCAGCCTGAACCACAAAGTGAGACCCTGTCTCAAAAAACCTTAAAAAAAAAAAAAAAAAAAGAAATATACTACTTTAAACACTACACTTAAATACACATGCTAAATAATTACATAAATGATATAAAACCATTCAGATAAAATATAAAAAATGTTTTTTTCAAGGTTTTTAAAATGTTCTTAGTGAGATAGAAAATACAGGTAGGTGAGAAGGATGGTAGTTTTATTTCTGTCCCAAGAAATATGTCCTTCATATTTTATTGTAAGAGTCCAAATATTTCCCCTTAAAAGACAGATAAACAGCTTATTCAATCCTGTATTTATGCCAAAAAGGCTGTTCATAGTTTTCACTGCCAGCGAAAGTGTTGAGTAAACTATTTTGTGCAAAGAATTTTGGTAAAAACACCAGGATTTAAAATTCCTACAGTTATCATTGCTACTTTATGGGTGTGGATATTGACAACAGTTATAGAAATCAGTCTTAATAATGTTTTCCCTATCTGATTTCTCTAATGCATGACTATTTCTGTTTCCTCATGTGTCTATCAGTATTAAGCAATGCTTGATTTTTTAAAATGTTGTTCATTTCATTTCTTTTTCATTTTAATTTTTAAAAACTTGTCAAGAACACTAGGTAGTGTTTTCTGACTCACCAAGTTCTGTAAAATATAATATTGTTTTCAAAGGCTCTAACAGTTTTTCTTAATATTAATGAGTGGTTTAAGTTAATCCTTTTTGCTTTGTTAAAATGTTACTACAATGGGCTATGGATTTAGTTTACTAAGCATATACCACAATGCTGGGCATGGAGACTCGTGCCCACCAGCAATCAGTACCACATATCACAGTGCCAGGTGTGGTGGCTCACACCTGTAATCCCAGCACTCGGGAGGCAGAGGCAGGAGGATTGATGTGAGTTTGAGGCTTGCCTGGGCTACATAGTGAGCTCAGGGCCAGCCTGAACTACAAAGCAAGACCCTGTCTCAAAAAAAAAAAGTTGCTAAATTCATAGGGAATATATGGAAACATATTTTGATTGATCCATATTTTTTCTGTGACTTACTTGCTTTATTTTCAACATAATAATGTATTTGGTCATATTTACCCATTAATAAATATAATACAAGCTGTATACAGTTTTATTGCTATTTAAGAAAATAAACATAATCTTATAAGCATAAAATAATAACACTTTATATTCTCACTTACTCTTCAGGTACAGCATGGCTGAGTTCTCTTTAGACTATCACAAAGCTGAAATCAAAGTGTTATCTGTGTTTTCATCTAGTGACAAATAAGAAAGAAACCTGCTTTGAAGCACATTCTTGGTAGGATTCAGTGTGCCTTGCTGGCTGTCAGCCAGGGACTGCTCTTAGCAATTACAGGTTGTTCTTATATCTTTCAGTGGGGGTTTCTCAACCTTAGCAAGACTGATTTGTCTTCAGTTTAAATTCCTTTGTTGCCTGGAATTTCCTTGACTTTCTTTTCTGTAGCCACCTGGAGAGCAACGCTCCTTTACAATGGTTTACTACAAATGTGCAATGTAGTCTCAGTATCTTCAGGTAAGTCCATTGGGGATTTTATTCCATGTACACAATCAAATCACAGAAAAGTACCTTGATCAATGTCTGAAGAAGCAGAGATCTGGACAGTTGTTTTGATGCCATTTTAACATTCTAGCTATGATATTATTTAAATTATTTTTCTTCTTAAATTGAAGGACATTAATTAACATACAATTCAACATTATAAACTTTTTGAAGTGATAAGCACAGCTCAATGATAGTTAAATATTCAATGTTTTCCAGAAATTTTGTATCAATCCAAAAGAAAATCTCATATGTATTAAGCAATCATCCCTCGTTATCCACTCAACAATGATGGAAATATAGGTTAATTCCACTTTATTGATATTGTTAACTGTGCTGCTAGAAGAATTCATATGCAAGTTATGGATGAACTATTGAGTTCATTTTTTAATAAATTAAGTTTATTGGTACATTTTAGGAATACACTATGATCACATTCTTCATTGAGAATTTGTACTTGTACATAACATATGTTCATTCTTATTATTCCCATTGTCCTGCCCTCCCTTCAACCACCATCTGCCTATATGCATAAGCTTTGTTTTCCTTTATACAATCTATTTTTCTTTTCTTTCTTTGCTTTCTCCTGCCCCCACTCATTTCCCCTTTTTTTTTTTTTTTGAGCATTTTCTTCCTATTTCATACATTTCACCTGTCATACACGTATTGAAGCTCAGTTTGTAATAGTTAAATCTTGGAAATAGACCAAATGTCCATCAACTGGAGACTGGATAAAGACGTGGATTTAAAAATAAATGGAATATTACTCAGCCACAAAGAATAATAAGTTAGAGACATTTATAGCTAAATGAATATATCTTGACGTAATATGTTTAAGTGAAATAAATAGGACACAGATAAGTAAATACCATATAGATTCTCTAGTGTGAGAAAGTGAAAGGATAAATGGGGTCCAAAATGTATGATAGGAATTGTGAAATAGGAAGAAAATGTTCTGAGTTGATTTTTTATTATTATGATACTTATCTAGCAATGCTGCTATTGGTTATATGATAATTTTATGCTAAAGTTATTGAGGAACAAACTCTTTTTCAAATCAATTAAACAATTTTATATTTCTATCAGCAGTGTCAAAGGACTAATTACTCCATTACTAGTCAGCACTTAATATTTTTAATTACAGTATCTTACTACATGTGAAGTGCTCTCCGGTTGTGGGTTTGATTTATACTTCCCTAGTGACTGATGCTGTTGATCCTAATTTGTATGACTCTTGGACATTTCTATATTTTGGAAAATGGTTATTCAAATCTTTCATGTATTTGTAAATTGGATTTCTTGCCTCTCTGTAGAGTTATATGAAACATTTATTCATTTATTTTCTTTTTCATTAGTATATGCTTGCAATACAGAATAATTATATTTGTTTTAGGAAATTAGTACATACGCATATAGTATCTTGATACATTTTAAGTCCATTTCCCCCTTGCCCTGCTCTCTTTGCCCTTCTTTAAATCGTATTCCCTATCTCTAAAGTTTCTCTTTTTATTGCTTTCAATGTCTCTTTCATTTTGCTCTTCAAATTATTTATATTTTGGGTTTCTCATATAAGAGAAACTGTGCAGTATTTATCCTTCTCTGTCTGATATATTTCATCTAGCATTACAGTCCCAAGATCCACCCATTTTCCCACAAAGATACAAATTTTTCCTCCTTCAAGGCTGAATAGTACTCCTTTGTATATTTACCTGGTGTTTACTTCATTCATCTGTTGATGAGCATGTAAGCTATTTCCACAATTTAGCTATTGTAAATTATATTTCTGTAAACATAGATATGTATGTATCACTGTAATATGACTCTTCAACTGTAATATGAACTTCAACTCTTTTTGAAAGACACTCAAGAGAGATACACTTGGGTCAAATGGAATTTCAATTTTTAGTTTTTTGAGGAATCTCCATATTGCAATCCACAGTAACTGTACTACAGTCCCATAAGCAGCACAGAATTATTCCTTTTTCTGCACATGCTTACCAGTGTTTAATGTTTTGGAGCCTTTGATGATTGTCACTCTTACTGGACCGATATGTAGTTCTCTTGATCAAAAGCGATAAACATTTTTTTCATTTACTCTCTTTTGAATTTATTCAGAAAAGTGTCTGTGCATTTCTATTTTCCATGTTTGACTGGGCATTTGGGTTTTAGGGCTCTAATTTCTGAGTTATTTATATGTTCTGGTACTAATTTTCTATCAAATAAATAGTTGGTAAGATTTTTTTTTTTACCATTCTGTAGGTTATCTGTTTTCTTTGTAGTTTATTTCTTCTGCAATGAAGAAGCTTTCATAGTTGACAAAATCCTGTCTGTTGACTTTGAGATGTTATTTCTCAGGCTATTGAGGCTCTCTATAGAAAGTTCTTTTCCATATTTCTGCCTTCAAGATTTTTCCTTATTTTCTCTTCCAAAGCAAATTCTATTTTTGAACCATTTTTATTTGATTTTAGTATAGAGTGATAGATATGGGTTTAGATTTATTCTTTGTTATGTTGATAACTAGTTTTCCCAATAACATTTTTTTTGAGACAGGGTCTCACTTTTTAGTTTGGACTGGCCCTGAACTCACTGTATAGCCCAAGCCAGCCTCAAACTCAGGGCAATCCCCCTGCCTCTGCCTCCTGAGTGCTGCGATTACAGGCATGAGCCACCACGTCCAGCATTGTGGTGTGTGGTACCGGTAATCAAACTTGGGACCTTACACTTGCCAGGCAGATGCTGGAATCACTGAGCTAAATCCCCAGCCCCTAACAACATTTTTAAAAGAGGCTATCTTTTTCTAGCATTTTTGACCCACTTAGCCAAAAATCAGAAAGTTAAATATCTATGGGGTTGTTCCTGTGACTTTGATTTTATTCCATTTGTCCCCATGTGTATTTTTGCACTATTACTATGTTCTTGTTACTCTAGGTTTGTTGTATATCTTAAAATTCAAGACTACAGTATCTCATACTTTTCTGGTTTTGTTTGTTTGTTTGTTTTTGCTTGTTTGTTTTTTGAGACAGGGTCTCGCTTTGTGGTTCAAGCTGGCCCTGAGCTCAGCCTCAAACTCACATAACAGCAATCCTCCTGCCTCTGTCTCCAGAGTGCTGGGATTACAGGCGTGAGCCACCACTCCCGGCACTGTGGTATGTGGTACTGGTTGCTGCTGGGCGTGAGTCTCTACACCCAGTATTGTATATGGTTACTGGGGATCGAACCCAGGCTCTTGAGCTTGCAAGACAGGGGCCGGAAGCACTGAGCTAACTCCCTGGCCCACTACTTTTCTGTTTTTGATCTGCATTTACTTTGGCTATTCTGGGTCTCTTCTGATTCCATGCAAATTACAAGATTAGTCTTTCAGTTTCTGTGAGGAATGTTGTTGTGGTTTTTATTAGAATGTATAAAGTCTAGGGCCGGGTAGTTAGCTCAGTGGTTCCGGCGCCTGTCTTGCAAGGGCAAGGACCCGGGTTCAATTCCCCGGTAACCACATAACAATACTGGGTGTGGAGACCCGCGCCCAGCACCAACCAGTACCACATACCACAGTGCCGGGCGTGGTGGCTCACGCCTGTAATCCCAGCACTCGGGAGGCAGAGGCAGGAGGATTGTGATGTGAGTTGGAGGCTGAGCTCAGGGCCAGCCTGAACCACAAAGCGAGACCCTGTCTCAAAAAACCTAAAAAAAAAAAAAAAAAAAAGAATGTATAAAGTCTATATATCTTTTTGTCAAAATGGCTATTTTGACAAAATTTGTCATTCCTGTCCTGCAACAGAGGATGTCTTTCCATTTTCTAATGTCTTGTTTAATCTCCTCTTTCAGACTACTGTAGTTTTCATCATGAGAGGGTTTCACTTTCTTCATTAGGTTAACTCATAGATATTAGTTTTTTGTGGGTTTTGTTTTGTTTTTTGTGGGTTTTTTTTTTTTTTTGAGACAAGATTTCGCTTTTGTGATTAGGCTGGTCCTGAGCTAAGCCTTGAACTCGCAGCAATCCTCCTGCCTCTGCCTCCTGAGTGTTGGGATTACTGGCGTGAGCCACCATGCCCAACACTGTGGTATGTGGTACTGATTGCTGATGGGCGTGAATCTTCATGCCCGGCATTATTGTATGTGGCTACCCGGGCCCTTACACTTGCAAGGTAGGCACCGGAACCACTGAGCTAAATCCCCAGCCCGATATTAGATTTTTTTGAAGCTTCCATGAAAGAGATTTGTTTCTTGATTTTTTTCTTGCTGAGCTTTTTAAGAATGTACAGGAACACTATTTTTGTGTGTTGATTTTATACCCTGCCACTTTGTTATACTTATTAGCTCGAAGAGTTTTCTGGTAGAGTTTTTAAATCTATGTAAAGAATGAGAAAGACATAAATAAGTATATTATGACTTCCTTGTTTCCTGTTCATATCCTTTTTACTTGTTTCTCTGACTTGACTGTTCTAACTAAAGTTTTGAGTATTACGTTGGACATAATAGAGTGGATGCACAGGTCATGTTCCTGAATTTAGAGGGAATGCTTTCAATCTTTCCCTCTTTAGTATATTAACAGTGGTTTTGTCATCAATTTCCTTTAACAGTTTTGCATAAGATTTTCCTATATCTATTTTCATCAGAGTTTTATTGTGAATGCATATTGAATTTTGTCAAAGCTTTATCTTTAGAGGTCTTTACATCTATGTACTTTGTGTACTACACTCATTAATTTATATATGTTGAATCATCCTTGCACCCTTGGAATGAAGCCAACTTTGTCATCAAAACTTAATTAGAACTCTCCAAGAATATAATGAAGTACTAGACTTCCCTTGTTTAAGTGGTGAAGCAAGGCCTTTTCATCCTGATCTTATTGGTTCATGTTTAGAGAATATTATACAATATAGAAAACATAACATAAATCAATCATACAATAAATATCACTATTTTGAGAAGAAAAAGAGAGTATTGGTGGGACAGAAACAAAGAATAGACTCTACATGAAAAGTTTGGACTCCTGGATAAGCTGCATTTTTCACCAACTACAGGATAGACACAGAGAATGAAAGATTAAAATGATAAAGATAATAAGATGTAAAGTCTCAAATTAGAATTTTTTTTACTCAAAGCCAAGATCACTAACCATTTCATGATAATCTATTCTGGAATGCTGAGCTCAGCCCACAGGACCAGAAGGAGGGGATTTTAAAAACTGCCAGAATCAGAAGTTGTGAGTTGCATTCTTGGATCACCTACTATCAACTTTCTTGGCAAGAAATTCTCAGACTTCTCATCAAGCACAACAAGAATTTCTATGATTTGTACTTTCAATGTATTCCCAGAACCTTGAGTTAATGAGGGAAGACAGTATCTATTAGTACCAAAGTGGAGACTTTCTGATCACACAGTGTCATTTCTTAGTATTTTTTAGCATATGCTACATGAACAGCATATGCTTTCAAATTTTCTGGTATTTAGATTACACAATGAGAATTGTAGCATAGTGTGTAATAGGAGGAAATGCTCTTGTAAAGTCAAATATTTGTCAATGATAGAACAGGATCAATGGAATTTAGTATATTAGAGCACATTGTTCAAACCACAGTGATGATGTAATCTTCATCAAAAGAGAAAGGTGTTATGGGGATTGAAGGACTGGAAAAAGAAAAATTCATAGTACTATGAATAGGAATATACCATTATGAATATGAATATGCTATTTTAGCTTTGTATGGTCATTACTATTCAATTGTGATATATTCTGTACAGTTAAATTATTGTGAGAAAATGAGTCATTTTTTGAAAAAGTAAATTATAAGTTCCTGTTATTTATTTCTCTGGTCTTTTCAACTCATTGCTATCCTCAGATATTCCCATCACTCACATCTAAGAACATATGAACTTCATCTAAGCCTAGGTGGAGAACACTGAGAGAAGCAGCTCTGTGTCTTTGGAGATGAACTCTTCACAGTCCACTAATCATTACAGATATTCAAGCTCCCATAGTTGTAGGATCTGAGGAAAGATAATTTGTAAGACTATTTTCTTCACTTCTAATACTCAAGCTTCAAGTCCACAGTCCAGGAATTTAGCATGAGAAAGCATATGTAAAGTGGAGGAAATAAAAATGAGCAATAGTACCATATAAGCATGGAACCCTAGAAGAAAAACTGTTCTCATTGTCTCTGGAGCTGATAGGATAGGTATTATGTAGAATCTGGGATCCTGCATCATAGTTAGAATTATGTATCCCAAGATCAGGAATTAGAAATATGATGAAGATATTTGGAAATATTCGGGTCATTGCAGACTTTGTCATTTTGTAACAACAATGAGATAGGCCAGGCAGTAAGAAACATGTGTAAACTATGAGGCAGTGGTTTCTCTTCCATCGTCTAAATCTGTCAGATTATTTCTCTTATAACCCACTTTAGCAGAACAATAGCAGAGAATTAAATCCTAGAAAATGTAGTTCATCCTACCCAGGTTGAAAAATTTATTGACAATCTTAATATGATTCCATTTATATAACATGCTGTTAAAGATAAAAACTTATAAGTTGAGAGAGAGGGGGATTAAATAGCAAGTGTGACCACAAAGTATTATTTTGAAAATATTTGATATGAAGGAATTATTCTATATATTGATTTCCATTTACTTACATGAATCCATGTATTTTGGCAATACTTATAAAACAGTACATTGAAAATTGTAAATTTTACTATATGCAAATAAATCACCAGTGAAAATTACATTAGATGGGATTATCAGAATAGACATTGTTGTGGTTGTACCTAGGTGCTCCCCCAAAGAATCATGTGGTCATAAGTGGGACTTATCAGAAGTGGCAGGATCTAGAATGTCTGATGCTGGGATCAAAGGTGTGTGGTGACTAACTTAGTTCATTTACTGGTTTGGCATAGTTCTAGGTGTGAATAATAGGAAGGCCCACAATAGGTGCTAGTACTACCATTAAATTTTCAGAAAATTTAATCTTTCTGAATTCCTTCATTTGTATTACAAAACACAAATTTGTTGCAATAATAACTCCTGAAAAGATTTTTCTAACTCAAAATACAGTATCCTCAAATTACAGTTGAATACATGTACATGCAAGCACACACATGTGCATTCAAACACACAAACAGTAATTCTGGATTCAATAACAAGGTATTGTGAATACAAGTCAAGCACTACACTACTAAGCAATCATCCAAGCATCTAAAATTTTTGATTAACTATTATAATATATTGAACTCTCATTATCTAAATTGCTGAGGTAGTTGTCAAACTTAACTGTATGTCAGAGCCAATTGAGTATTTGGATGATTCATTTGATCCAGGTAAAAGCCAGAATTAGAAGGCAGAAAAAGGCAGATTTGGAGTCAGATATGGGCATCTACATTTTTAAACTACCATGCAAATAGAATATGAAGCAAAGGATAAAGAAAGCCTCTGGTTTTGGGTCATCCTTCTCAAAAGATCCTACCAATGGCTACTATCTCATCTTGGGACTTTGTGATCCATGCTGTTTTTATTAGCTTAGAGCACTGACTGGTAAGCCATGGCCAGCAGGCTATATCTAGCCTCTCATGTGTTAGTGTGACATGAAAGATAAGAATATGCTTACATATTTAATATTTGGGAAAAGTCAAAGAAACATAATATTGCCAGAAACATAAAAATTATTTAAAATCCATAGCAGTGTACAGAAAGGTTTACTGGAACTCAGCCATGATGATGCTGTTTCCATGGCTGCTTTGGATTTATGATGCAGAGCTGAAGAATCGCAGCAAAGACCTAATGGCCAACAAAAACAGAACATCTAAATCAAATGTGTTGACCCTGGTTTAGACCAAGTATCTTTAGATCATAATAAGTGTAGGAAATGAGTGAATATTCCTTAGTGGTAAGACTTACTGTAAGAAGGAAGATTTACTATAGCTCCCTGTGACTTCATTGTGGGCTCATTTGCAGTAGACTTTTCTATGAAGGTGCTCTGGGATAGGTGTGTAAAAAGAATAATGTATGGTCACTCAGTATGGAAACTCCAAACTCGCTGTAGAGTTTCGTAGTTACTTTTTTTTTTAATTTCAAAGTTATATTTCATTATAAAGAAGAATTCTGTATACTGTATTAACTTTTAAGAGGAAAAAATGCAAACATAGATGTTCTTTGGGCATTTCAAGATCCAGGAAATCTACTGATGAACTAGTCACTTTCAAAGATCATTGTAGGTCAGAATATATGGCTACTCTTCCAGCCTTGATGGTTGTGAAAGTTGATAACATCTTGCTTGACTCAGAATATTCAGTGCTTCTTCTGGGCCTCTGTTTTCAGGGTCCTATCATCGTCAGTCAAATGGGGGTGACAGCCACAGTGGTAGCCTCTCCCACCTTATCTGTGGCCTACAGAAGTCAACTACTCCAGAGTGCTTTAACAATGACAATTCCCTCCTTAAACACAGGTTGCTCAATGCCTTGGGGAAAGGGGTGTTGCTGGTACCTCTCAAAGCAGCTGCCTGGTCCACATGTACACTGATATCAAATGCTTCCTTGCCAGTGTCCCCAAGTGACAAATTTTGAGTCATGAAATTCCGCACCTGTGAATTGGATCCTTGCCAACTTTTCAACTACTGAGGTCACATAAGGTAGACAGATCCCCATTTCCTTCAGGGCAGTGTGCTTAGAGTGAATTTGAATGTCAAATATTGCATTAACCATGAATCTAAATTGCTTTAAACAGATTTCACTGTACCCATTTTATAAAGACAAGATCTCCTTAATAAAATACATTACACTACTTATGTAAACTCTGTGAGGACCATAAAAACAGGCTTGGATGCCCCTCAGTCAAGGGAAAGGTTTCTCTTGCTATGTGACTGTCACAATTGAGATTCCACGCTATATGCTAAATGACATGATGACAGAGAGTGAATTCTGGAACCTTTGTATCAAACCAATAGTGCTCTCTCGTCACAAGTGGCAGAATCAGTTATGTGGGTCCTGTGTTTCCCAGTGATGCTTTCGAGCCTCATGCTGATACATGTGTTTGGTGTAACCAATACCACATTTGAGACTCTGCCTGAAGGGGTCCTGGTAAACATGCATGCCCACATGTGCCTGTATGTTCCTATATGTGTCTATGTATTTCTCTTATATTTTTAACTTTCCAGTCAGTAGAGGGCAGGCAAGCACAGAAGCCTGTTTAAGACTATTAGAATAATTGACAGGCAAGCCAATTAATTATGTGTTTCACAAACCATTATAGTATTTGCTGTTAAAAATGCTATATCCCCAATGAAAGTGTTATTTTGTTTTTGTTTCAAAGTATTTATGTTTATTATTCTTACTTTAACAAACTTAAGAATCTCTATGTCTTAGTTACTTTTTGTTGCTGTGAAAAAATAGCCAACATCCTCAAGCTAAAGGAGAAAAGATTAAAAGTAGTATCATAGTTCATGAACTTGATTCTTTCCATTATTCTGGTCACAAACCTAGCTGGACAAAAACCGAACCAAATTCAGTCATGATGTTCAATGTTGGCCTTACGGGGAAGTTTGTTTTGATTCTCACACAGTTTGGTTTGAGACCAGAATCGTGGTAAAAATTGAGGTTCTGTACCAAGGTAGGAATTTATTTCAGCTCACAGTTTATAGAGATTTTACTCCTTAGTTAGCTGCTTACAAGGGAGGTGGCATGGCAGAGGGGGCATGACAGAAAAGAAATGGGGCAAAGCAGGTAGGAGACAGTGAAACAGGAAGTAGCAGCACAAGCAATAAGCCTACCTTTTGCCTGTTTCTATATAATCCATCCAGCATATAAGATTATAGACTGCAGCCACAACACTGAGTGAAGCTTCCATTATTCACACTCAGAACTTTATTGATTCCAATCAATAAGCTAATTTAGTACCACACTCCTTTAGTTCCCAAATCACACACTTAACCTACATTCACACAGACTAAATCTAACCACCTCCAAAGCACCACCTATGAACTCATAGGATGACAATGGGGGAATATCTAGATGCAAGCTATAGCACTCTTCTAATAATTTTCATTTTTTGTAGCTATAGTACATCTTTATTTTACATAAAATAATCATATATTAATGCATTTATTTATTTTTATGTTTATGAATTTACTTGTGTTTATACACATTTAGATCACTGCTTTACTTACACTCAGTGCACTGCCTTATATCCCACATCTTGGTTCTCAATTTTCCCATTCTCCTGCCCTCCCTACAACCCCCACCCCCACATCCCTTTCTCATTTTTAAAGGCAGTAAGTTTATACTTTTTATTAAGGATTATGTTTAATATATTTTATTTTTAAATACCACTTGAGAGTCCAAAGGAGTATGCAGTTTGTATTTTTCTTTTCTTAAGTTTGAGCCCAATTATCAAATTGCCAACTTACCCAGAATGGCCTGGAATGCAATCTTCCTGCCTTTGCCTTCAAGAATGCCAGGATTATAGGCAAGCACCACCACCCTCAGCAAGAAGTTTCTAGCTTGTAATTTTTTCACTGTGCTTATTTAATCCTGATTGGGTGCTTAATTAATCACAAATTTTTATAGATACTTGCTGATAACCATCCTTACTACCTTTCTTTATTCAACTATATGTGTTAAGTCATATTATGAATCTCTTAAAATCTTAATCAAATTTTTCATGCTTAGAGTTATAAAATAGTAAACAGGTAGAAATTATAAAACTCCATAATACTAAAGCTACTACATTTTCTAAATAGAATTAACTATACAATGAACATGACAGAAGAGCGAACAGTGAACTAAAGAACATAGCAGAATTGACCCACAATTCATTTTGAAGTGACCTATATGCCCATGAATAGATGAATGGATGAAATAAATGTGAAACACATGTATATATGTAAAAGTTCATGCACATATGTCGTTGTCCTTGGGTAGTAACAGAAACTTGGACCAGCAGGGATGAAGCAAACAGAATCACACTGCAGACTCTGGGGAACGTTCTGGAGGACACTTCTGCTTTTATTGCAAGATACACACACTTATATAGCAAATGGCAGGGTGAGTAACCATACAGGTCAGGTTGTTTTTGGACTGGTTGAAGTAAACAGAGAAGCAGGCAGTTGTAAGAGGCAGCTATGAATTGATTGTGTGGTTTTGGCTGAAGAAGTCACAACAAAGCAGGCAGGGCTGAACTCCAGCCCAGCCAATCCTGGCTTTCGCCTTCATATCCCCCTTTTGTCTTTCACTTCAAAACCTCAGCCAAAGCCACAGTATTATAAATTTTTACAAGTAAGTCTATTTGGGTTTGTCTATATCTATGGGATGCCCACCTGACATATTTAAATCTAAGCAACACAATTATTATAGTCAAGATTTAAATCTATGCAACACAATTATTATAAAAACAATAATTTAAATCTAAGCAACACAATTATTATATAAACACATATGGTGAAGAAAGAACAATGAACATTACCCAGTTACTTAACATTGTCCATCCTTGCGTGAATCTTAATAAAATGTTATCTCACACATTATCTAGGGTCAAAGCATAAGTATGTTTGATTGCATACAGGATAGGGGGACACACATACAGAGGTGTATTTGAGTATGTAGTGTAGGCTGTAGCAGCAGCTGTAATGGCAGTCACAATGGCTATGATGATGGCAGTAATGGCTGATGCTCTTAAATCACAAGGTTGGTGGGCATGAAGCATGATGTCAAAAGGTGCATCAGTGTCTTGCCATATCGCTGGGGGAATTCTATCTAGGTTAAAGATACCAATTTTGAGAGGAATTAAACAGAGAAGGATTAATGTGTTGGTGTAAATCTAGCTTCAAAGAAGGAATAGATACTCAAGGATGAATTCAAGAGAAACAGCAGGGAGAATAGCTTCAGATGGCTGAACCTTAAATAGTCTTCCAACAACTACATTTAGTAATGTAAAGAATGCAAAGAACAACAGAAGAGATGACCTTGAGCAGCTCCTGGGACAAGCTAACTAATAACCCTTATCTCAGTCTGTTTACAGAATCTTCTTTGCAGGATTCAATAACATAAGACTCCCTGGGATACCAGAGACATCTTGTGACTGTGATAAAGAAACAGTTTAGCCCTGCACAACCACTTCTAAGAAAATTGCTGAAGGTCATATTTTTTTCTACATTAATGTAGGAAGATACTTGTACCATATCACCCTTTTGTAATGACTTATTGAGTGGAATGAAGCAAAGGGCAGTGTGGAGGAGTTAGAGATACAGGATGATTAACTTTAGCATTGAAAGAGGCATTGGCCCTTAGAGCCAGCAAGCTATGACTCATGCCAAACAGTTTATGTCAACTTGTATGACAGGTTGAGTGAGGTTACTGCTGGAAGGTGGATGAAAGTTAAAGTTATTCCTTAGGGGCCATGGCAGTGTGGAATTCCAGTCTTCTGTAACAAAGATAGAGGAGTTAGGGACAAGGGACTATACTTGAGTTTGAGCAGTGCTGTTGGCAGTAAGGACAGCACAAAGAAGGACTATGATCATTGGCCCAGGAATCAGCTGTAGAGTTCCTGGGGAAGCCAAGCTGTAAGCTTGTTCACAGAGATTTTTAAGAGGTCTCCATGTCACCGGTGCGGTTGGCCTTGGAGGGCAGTGACATCGCTTGCACTGGCTAACTTTGTGTGCAGGAACCCAGAAGGGTTGTTCGGAATTCTGCTGGAAGACACAAGAGAACTCTCTCCCTACTGTTAACAAAGGGTCAGGCCCATACCACTTTTTGGTTAATGGATCTTTAAACATTTTATAGGTATAAGCAGAGCCATTGTTTGTTTCTATGTTGATATGGCACTCCGATGGTGCAGAAGCAGCCAAGCAAGTGAGCTATAAACCACAATAAGTTTTTCCATGCTGATAGGGCACAATTGCATACTTGGTCATAGTATATTTCAGTCTGGGCCACTTGCTAGAGCACATTGGAATAATGTCTTGGACCTCTCAGCATGGAGGTAGTTATTTGCACTCCATTGACATTATTTCTTCTATCTTGCTGTTCGTATTCTTCTTTGTAAACTGCTTTAAACATCAGGAAGTCCCCAGGGGACAGATAGGCACAAGTCATGTCAAACCAATCTTTGGGACAATTTAAACTGTAAGCAAAATTATCAAGCAATTGTATCACACAGGGACTTTGTGGACCATGTTTTTGTATTGTCTGATGATACTTCTTCCATACCTTAGGGTAATGAGGTATCCAGGGAGGAGCCCCAGGGCCTTCCCGTGTTACAGATTAAGCTGATATAGGTGGACCTGAACACTTGTTAGGCTTATGAAATTTTGAGAAATATACTGGGTGTCCATTGGTATTGCTCTCATCAGAAAAGAGCTATCAGAATATGAAGAGGGGCAGTAAGATGGCAGCTGAGAAGGGGGCAGCTATCTTGAAGGAGGTGCTTCCATTATGTCCTTTCCTTTCCTGCTCTGAAACCTCCCATGTTTACATGGAGGCTTGGGCCAACTCTAAGATGCAGGGTCATCTTCAAGAGGAGGTGCACTTAAAACTGAAATGGATAAAGAAGCCAGAAGAGAAATGGGTTCAGCACCATCTTTGGACTCATCTCTCAAAGAGTAAGCCTTAGCGCCATCCTGAGGGTCACTGGGGGAGCCTGATACCCAAGCCTCCGATGTTTTAATAGAGTGTGGGGGGTAAACAATGAATTATTAGGAGCTTCACTGCACAGTAGGTGGTGTGTCAGTTTCATAAATACTGAATTATTGTGGAGGCAATGGGGAAAAACTTGAGAGGTAGGGTAAGGAGGATAACCTGAGATTTTCTGTCTACACTAGAGAATTTACCCATCTTTGTAGATGGGAGATGCTCGAGCTTTCCAGTATTACTTAGCCTTCGAGCCCCACATTTGCCAATTATTGGCTCAAGGCTGAGAGAATGAGGTAGCAGAATCACCAACTAAAGACATTACCTATCTTGTAGACAGGACACACTCACTCATCTTCACTTGCAATTATTTACCTGGTATATGCAAGTCCCATGTTGGGACTTGCCACTTGTCATCCTTTGAGGGTTACGGAAACTCGGACCAGGAAAGATGAGGCAAACGGAATCACACTGCAGTCTCTGAGGAATGTTTCAGAGAACACTTTTGCTTTTATTGCAAGATATATACACTTATATAGTAAATGGTAGGAGTAACCATACAGATAGCATGTGGGTTTACCCCCCCCACATGCTATTAACCATACAGATCAGATTGATCGTGGATTGGTTAAAACATACAGAGAGGCAGGTAGTTGTACTGAGCAGCTATGGATTGATTGTGTGGTTTTGGCTGAGGAAGGAGTCACGACAAAGTAGGCAGTGCTGAACTTCAGCCTATCCAATCCTGGCTTTTGCCTTCACATATACAGTGCAGTACTCAGATATAACAGAAATAAATTTGAATCATTTGTAGGAAAATGTATGAATCTTGAGACCATGTTGCTGCGTGAAATAAGTCAAATGCAAAAGGTCAAATTTCAAGGTTTTTCCCTTATATGAGAAACTAAATATAAATAATTTAAAGAGCAAAATAAAAAAGAAATAATAGAATATAGAGAGGCAGATTTTTTTAGGTGAGAAAAGGATTTGGAAACAGGAAGAAAAAAAGCAAAAGGGAAGGGAAGGTGAAGTAAAACTGATTAAGATGCAATACATATATGTATTAATTTCCCAAAACGAATGTAATTACTATGTAATAGAAACAAACATCAATAGTGAACCTCAGTAATACATAATAAAAGAGTCCATGTACAAAATATCATAACTGATAAGCAAGTACTTGACCAATGGGGATTTACAGATGGCAAATGGTCACATGAATCTATCTTTTTTTTTTAATCTTTATTGGTACATTAAATATACACATCATGATTGCACTCCATAATGGGGATTTGTACCAGTATAAGACACAACTTAATTCTCATTTTTTCCCATAGCCCTACCCACCCTACCACCCCCCCATATACATAAAATTCGTTTCCTTACTTTTTTGTTACAATCTCAACATTGTCCCCTTTCACCTTATTTTACATTGAGCATTTTCTATTTCACAATATATAACATACAGTGCTAGGACTCATACATGAATCTATCTTAACCTCACTGAATATCAGAGAGATATAAATCAATACGGAAGTGAAATACCACTGCACACATATTAGAATAAGTAAATTTTAAAATAATGATAATATCTAACATTGGCAAAGATGCAAGCAACTATAGCACTCATATATTGCTTATAAGAATGTACAGTTATTCTGCCACTTTGCTAATTATATGGCAATTTCTTTAATAATTCAACATCAACTTAACATACAAGCTAGAAATATCCTTTGTGGGCATTTAGATCTGCTAACTGTAATAAATTCTGGACACATGTAAAAACTTGGATGAATTTGTAGAGAATTATAGTAAATGAAAAAAAAAAAGTCAATCCAAAACTTAATACTGCATGATGCCATTATAAAATATTTTAAAATGTCACATTGTTTACTCTAAATGATTTTTAATATGTTTCTCACTTATTCAGCCACGATTCATTAGGTTCCATTTAAATAATTATTAATTATATAGAATAATGAATTTAATTGTGACATTTTTATATATGAATATAACATACTTTCCAATGACAAAATATTTGAAATGGAGATAATTTAATAGTTTCCTGGGCTTTGGGATAGAGAACTGGTTTTGGAGGGAGCTGTGAATTTTTTTTTTTTTTTTTTTTTTTTTTTTTATACAGAGTCTCGCTTTGTGGTTCAGGCTGGCCTGAGCTCAGCCTCAAACTCACATCACAGCAATCCTCCTGCCTCTGCCTCCCAAGTGCTGGGATTACAGGCGTGAGCCACCACGCCTGGCACTGTGGTATGTGGTACTGGTGCTGCTGGGCGTGAGTCTCCACACCCAGTATTGTATGTGGTTAACCGGGGATCGAACCCGGGTCCTTGCACTTGCAAGACAGGCGTCGGAACCACTGAGCTAACTCCCCGGCCCATGTGAATAGTTTAAAAATGACCACATTTGAAGGTTGATTTTGATGATCTTTTGTTCAGTATCTTACTCTGTTGTGAAGACGTGGCACTGAGTGATGTCTGCCTGTCATGAAAGTGTTGATGCCTATTCACTAGGGGTGGAATGTATCACCCAGCTGAATATGTAACCCTGAGTGAAAAAAGTTTTACTTCCTTGTCCAACTTAGCAGAATGAGAAACGCTAAAACCAACTGGTTGCCTGAGAGAGCTTTTTTGATTGCTAAGTTATCAGTGGGTCAAATATGTGCAGAAAAATTCTGTCTCTCCACTTGCTCACATCACCCACTGGTTTTTATATAGAAGATATCAAAGGCATCATCAACACCATATCTACGTTAATACATGCAGGCAAAACATACTTCCAAAGACTGAGGTGGATAAGAGCTGGCATGATGAAACAGAGGAAGCTTCTCTGAAATCACTGTGGGTTCCCTAGCAAGAGATAAAGAATGTATAAATGGGCCAGGGATTTAGCTCAGTGGTTCCGGCACCTGCCTTGCAAGTGTAAGGGCCTGGTTTCCATCCCTGGTAACCACATACAATAATACTGGGCATGGAGACTCACGCCCAACAGCAATCAGAACCACATGACACTGGGCTGGGTGTGGTGGCTCACGCCTGTAATCCCAGCACATGGGAGGCAGAAGCAGGAGGATTGCTGTGAGTTCATGGCTGAGTTCAAGACCAATGTGAAATACAAAGCAAGACCTTGTATCAAACAAACAAACAAACACTAAAATAAATCCTGTGACAGTCCTTGCTCCTTGGAAGTACCGCTCTTAAATATATTAGCCTTTAAGTGCAAGTCACAGTAACTATACATATTTTTTTTGCCCAATTAACAGTAAAAAAAATCATTGTTTGTTTTAAATTCTCTTTCTTACTTTTATTTTTTGTTTTGATTTTTGTGTTTGTTTTTTGTTTTTTCTGTTTTGAGAAGGTCTCACTATACAGTTCAGGTTGGCCTAACACTTAACCATGTAGCCCGGGCTGGCCTCAAACTTGAGGCAATCCTCCTGCCTCAGCCTCCTGAATGCAGGATAACAGGCTCTGAGCACCGTGCCTGGCTAACATCCTTTGGGCCCATGTGAAATGAAGTCAACCGTGCTTATCTGTAGGAACTGCTTAGAATCTTACAATAGATAGTTTGCTATAAACAGATATAGAAACCTATTTCATGTAATGATTATGTATTCAATTTAATCTGTTATCTAGGGGAAAAACCCCATATCCCTACTGTATTAAAAAGACTGGGAGAAGAAAAGTCCAAGTTTGTGTACTGTGCAAGGGAAGGTGAAGACGCCACGACCATTGAGGTGTCTAGTAACATGGGCAGTGTTTGATCTTCAGGTACAACGAATGGAAGTCAGTTTCTCGAAATACGACGATCTGGAGGAGCCTACATCCCTCGACCTGGCCTTCGAAGACGCTGATCTCGCCTTCCCATGCCTGTGAGCGGTTTGAGTTTCTAAGGCTACGGCTCACGTGGATGTGGCCTACATACCATAGCCACTCAAATGGGGGGCCAAGCCCAGATCTACCCATCCTGTGAACACCCGGGGTCTTTTACCGATGAGGTCACGAGGTGTCTCTGGTCAGGCTGGGTCTATGGTGATGTTGGAAGGCTCAGGTCTTCCAGGACCTCCTGACGCCCACCTGTCTCCCTCCCTGAAGTCAGCGATAGCTGACTAGGGGGGCACAAATGCCTGAGCCCTCAAAGTCTTGTAGGTG
>PVIR01026048.1:0-24321 GCA_004026965.1 Petromus typicus | reverse complement strand
ACAAAATTCCTAGGATAACCAATTTTCAAAGAGGAAAGGTTTACTTTGGCTCACAGCTTCAGGGGGTTCAGTCCATGGCCACACAAGTATATCAAGGTAGAAATATGTGGTCGCACAATGGTGACTACGAAACAAAAAGAGAAAGGAGAAAGGATAATATCCCACTATCCCCTTTAAGAACACAACCTCATGTGACCAGAGATTTCCATTAGTCCCCACCTCTTAAAGGTTCCCCTGCCTTTGTATAGTGGGATCCAGCCTTTAACACAAGAATGACACTTCTCCAAATAATAATATGTCTGATCAGGTTCCTCATTTGCCGCTTCCCAGGTGATGTCTGATCATCCTCACTGTTTTCAACAAAAATAATGTTAGGACACTATTATGCCTTGTGTCTAGATGTCCCTCCAAAGCCTCATCTAGTAATAGGTGGAGTTTTTTCACAGGTGGGAGAATCTAGAGTGTATCACTGATTCATGGTACATCGCTAGGATTGAGTGTAGATAATGACTTAATCAATCCACTGACTGGTTTGGAACTGCCTTAATCCTAGTAATCTGAACACAGTATAAGGGGCAGAAAGAAGCTTGTTTTGTCCCTTGCTTGCTTGCTTTGCTGTCTCATGCCCATCATGAAGTTTCTCCTCTGTGCTACCTATCTGTCATGCCTCTCTACCTTGAAGCCAGCCAATTATCAACTGAAACTTCTAAACACAAAGCTAACTAGAACTTTCCTCCTTTAACTTTGAGTGTCAAGTATTTTGTCTCATCAATAATAAAATTAACTAAGACAGATGGTTTATCTACAATTCTTGTTACTATTAATGTTTTTGCTCAGTAAATTTCCATCCACTGTCCTGATCCTGTTCCTTAGTTCTCAATGCCCACTTCCTCTTACTGTATTCAACATTGAGCCCAATCTCTCTCCCACACTACAAAATTGCATTGCAGTGAACCCCAGTAGTCCTAATAAAGATGACTGTATTTGGAGAAAAAGTCTGTAAGGGAGTAACAAGATTAAATGACATTGGTCCTAGTGTGAATGCCTAACCCAATAAATTACTGTAAGTAGAGACAGAAATTATTTTCTCAGCAAAAGTTTCCATATGGAAGAACTATATAAGGACCAGTGGTCATCTTCAAGTCAAGAAAAGAGCCTCTCTGAAACCAACCTTGCCAGTGCCTTGACTTTGGACTTCCTGCATGCATAGCTTTAACAAAATAACTGTCTGTTATTGAAGCTACCCAATTTGTAGTACTTTGTAATGGCAGCTAGAGCAAATTAATGCAAGTAAGTTGAAAACAACAGATGGTCTAGTCATTGTTCTCAGTCTCTATGTCTGAAAAGAGAAGCTGGCATTTTGCTCTTCAATGGTTATGGTTCTATGAAACTTTTAGTGCATAAGAGCTAGGACCAACTCAAGACATGCTGGGAAACACTGGGTGAAAATTGGGAGACCTGCCAAACCAAAGGAAGTAATGTCTTTCACCAGCAATTGGTGGGAATGAAAAATCAGTCTAATGATCACCAAAGGTAAAATAAATTTTCTGTGTGCAAATCTGGAGACAGAACATCTTTGTCAGCAAGTTTAGATGGGGTCCAAAATTGAAGTTGAACTCATTGTCTGCACTTCCTTTAGTCTATTACACTTCAGGGTTCCTAAGTGTATTAAAGTTCAGCTACTTTAGGTGATTACAGTAACTGTTTTTGCTTTAGCCAGAAAGGTTGGGAAGAAGGTGAAGTGTTCCATATCCCTGCTCTCATCTCCTTTTATATAAAATCATCCTTCTTCTCTTCGGTCTCATTTGTTTGATAAATAGCTGCATTAAATTTAATCTTGAGCCACTCTGCCACAGCTTCTCTGCTGAACAAAGATCTTTTGGGGGTTTCCACTCAGGAAAAGAATAGCCAGCAGGATCAAGGGTGTGAGTTCTTGCACCAGTAAGACTTGGGTCAAGCAAGAGATAAGACCAGAAATTCTAACAGCACATTATGGGTACCAGTCGTGCCCATCACAGTGAAAGTCCTCCTCCTCCCTGATGTTTCCATTTCCCTTCCTTGGAATGAGCTGTGTCACTTCCATTTCAAAGGTGGTGATTCTCACATAACCTGTGAGTATCAGATAGGTGAGAAGGGAAGACTGAAGTACACGTGGCATGATCTGTCTCCTCCTGACCTAACAGTGTCATATTAATACAATTAATAGCAGTTTTAACAATAGGGAATGGGAAATGAAATGCAAAAAGGAAAGGAAGCATTTTGTGGAAATGCTGGTGTGAGTATAAGATAATGTAAACCCAACACAGGGTCTCTCACGGAGGGCATATTCAATAGACATTTATATCAAAAGATGTCATACATATGCAGTAATAAGTTTTTCCAAAATGCAAATCAAAACTACAGTGAGATACTATCCAACTTAGTTATTTTTTATTCATTGCTGAGACAAAAAATAACCAACACCCAAAGTTAAAGGAGGATAGATTTAGTTAGCTTGAAATTAGCAGATGTTTTGGTCCATACTTGGCTGGTTCCAAGGCAGGTTGGCAAGGGCAGATGGGCATCACGAAGAGAACAAGTTCACAGCAAGCAGAAGACAACAAATAGCGAAGTAGCAAGCAGTAAACAACAACTTCAGCCCTCTTTCTCTCCCTTATATTCTACCCAGGCTATCTGCCCTTAGTGTAGACAGTCCTCACACCCAGGGTAGGGCACCCTCAATCCAAGCACAGCCACAGTCAAACCCAGCATCACATCCTTAATCTCAGAAGCACACACTCTAGATGCAAGCTCCCAAAACTCCCATATACGACCAAATAAGATTTTGGGGGAATATCTAGATGCAAGTCATAACACTGTCTTAGTCTAGTTACAAAAGTTATTACCAAACTAGTAATAATAACAAACATTGATGAGGATGAGGAGAAAAAGGAAACCCTATATATTGCTGATAGGTCTGTAGTAGAACCATTATGGAAAACAATATGGTTTCTTCAAAAAACTGAAAATAGATCCCCATATGATCTAGCTCCCCCAACTCTGGGTACCTATCCAAAGGAAATGATGTCAGCACACAAAAGAGATAGCTGCATGCCCATCTTTATTGCAGTACCATTTACAATAGCTAGTGTGGAATCAGCTCAGGCGACTATCAACAACTGAACAGAGAAAGAAAATTCTACATATATATACACAACTGTTATTTAGCCATACTATACCTTGTCTCAGCTATCACACTCCATGATTCTTCCACATCATGAAAATTCTGTAGAGACATTTCAGACACAAACCATAACTATACAATTAAACAAAAAAAATTAAATGTACCAAGGCATAAAAGGATAAATATTATCCCCATTAGCATTTTTGCTAAGGATAAACATTTACAATGATGATCTATTTTAATCAGTGATTTGATTTCTGTTCCTGTTCTATCCTGTTACACTGTGACATTTCTACTATTTGGGCAATAGCCAGAATATTCTACCTGAACTGTCTTCAGATAAGTCACAGCAAACAAAAAATATCAATTCCTGACTTCAAAGTTTGTTTTTGGTTTTTGTTTTTTTGTTTGCTTGTTTGTTTGAAACAGGGTCTCACTTTGTAGTTCAGGTGGTCCTGAACTCAGCCTCAAACATAGCAATCTTCGTGCCTCTGCCTCCTGACTGCCAGGATTACATGCATGAGCCACCACGCCCGGCACTGTCGTATGTGGTACTGATTGCTGCTGGGCGTGAGTCTCCATGCGGTTATTAAGGATCAAACTAGGGACCTGGTGCCAGAACCACTGAGCTAAATCCCTGGCCCCAACCTCAAAGTTTTTAAGTAACCTTCTTTGATACTTGTGTCATAACAGCTTTGTGAGGTTCTAATGCTGATGCTTTTAAGTTACAAGAAGCCAGCTTTGGAGATGCATATCAGCTATGGCACAAGCTGAGGTTTTCGAAGACTATATGGTAAGTCAGTTCCAGTATTGCTCACTCTCAGACTAAAAAAAGATTCTGTGAACTTAGAGAAGTGTGAAGTACACGCTGTAGGGTCACTAAGAAATGGCTCTGTGGCTGGGGATTTAGCTCAGTGGTTCCGGCACCTGTCTTGGAAGTGCAAAGGCCCGGGTTCGATCCCCTGGTAACCACATAACAATACTGGGTATGGAGACTCACGCCCAGCAGCAATCAGTACCACATACCACAGTGCCAGGTGTGGTGGCTCACGCCTGTAATCCCAGCACTCAGGGGGAAGGGGCAGGAGGATTGCTGTGATGTGAGTTGGAGGCTGAGCTCAGGGTCAGCCTGAACTACAAAGCAAGACTCTCTCTCCAAAAAAAAAGAAAGAAAGAAAGAAAAGAAATATTTAGTCTGTACTCCACTTTCATTTTACTTTAGTTCACAGTGAAAGAGATAGCTCTACCTTTTGCCTTTGCCAGGTTAAAGCCCAGTTTTCCAGCATCATTTGTTAAACAGGCTATCTTTTCTCTACCGAGGGTATTTGGCTCCTTTGTCAAAGATGAGGCGGTTTAGTGTATCTAAAGTTGTTTCTGGATCTTCTAATCTGTTCCGCTTGTCATCAGGTCTGTTACTTTGCCAGTATCATGCAGCTTTTATCACAGTGACTTTGTAGTATAGTTTTAAATTGGGAATCATACTACCCCCACACACACCATGTCCTTGCTGCTTAGAATTGCTTTTGCTATCCTATGTCTTTTGTGGTTCTGTGTGAATTTTTGGATTATTTTCTCTACGTTTGTGAAATATGCTGTTGGGATTTCAATTGGGATTGCACTGAATCTATATAGTAGTTATGGAAGTATAGCCTTTTTGACGATATTGGTTCTTCCTACCCAGGAACAAAGGATGTCTTTCCATTTTCTAATATCTTCTTCTATCTCCGTTTTCAGAGTGCTGTAGTTTTAGAGTAGAGGTCTTTCGCCTCCTTTGTTAGACTGATTCCTAGATATTTCATTTTTTTATGCTATTGTGAAAGGGACTGACTCCCCAATTTCTCTCTCAGTGAGTCTGTTGTTTGTGTATACAATGGCTATTGATTTTTGAGCACTGAGCTACACTACTAAATTCCACGATTAAGTCCAGCAGTTTTTTGGTTGAGTTTTTAGGATCTCCTATATACAGCATCATGTCATCAGCAAAGAATGGCAGTTTAACTTCTTCCTTTCTTTGGCTTAGGGAAAAACTTCATGAACAATACCTCTATAGCACAAGAACTGGCAGCAGAAATCAATAAATGGGATCTCATCTATTAAAAAGCTTCTGCACTGCAAAGGAAACCACCAACAGAGCAAAAAGGCAACCAACAATATGAGAAAGAATCTTTACTAGCTGTTTCTCAGACAAAGCACTACTATCTCTTTTTTAAAAAGCTTTAAAAAATCAGCCCCTGCCCCAATTTAAAGACCCAAGTCATAAATGGGTATCTGAAATGAACACACACTTTTCAAAGGAAGAAGTAAAAGTAGCTAAGAAGTATATGAAGAAATGCTCAACATCACTGGTCATTTGAGAGATGCAGATGAAAACAACACTGAGATTTCATCTCATTCCACAAAGAATGGCTGCTATCTCAGAATTAGCCGACAACACATGGCAAGGCTGCGAATAAAAAGGAATACTTCTCCACTGTTGGTGGGAGTGTAAACTCGTACAACCACCGTGAAGATCAGTGTGCAGATTCCTCAAAAAACTAGGATTAGGGGCCGGGGAGTTAGCTCAGTGGTTCCGGCGCCTGTCTTGCAAGTGCAAGGACCTGGGTTCGATCCCCGATAACCACATAACAATACTGGGCGTGGAGACTCACGCCCAGCAGCAACCAGTACCACACACCACAGTGCCGGGCGTGGTGACTCATGCCTGTCATCCCAGCACTCGGGAGGCAGAGGCAGGAGGATTGCTGTGATGTGAGTTTGAGGCTGAGCTCAGGGCCACCCTGAACCACAAAAGCGAGACCCTGTCTCAAAAAACCTTAAAAAAAAATAATAATAATAAAAAGAAGGAACCCTTCTCCACTGTTGGTGGGACTGTAGACTCGTACAACCCCTGTGGAGATCAGTTTGGAGATTCCTCAAAAAGCTAGAATTGAAGGTCCCATTTGACCCGGCCATTGTCCTGCTAGGTATATACACACAAGAATTAAAAGACTCATATCACAGTGACATATGTGCACCCATGTTTATATCAGCCCAATTTGTGATTGCTACATCTTGGAAACAACCCAAGTGTCCATCAACTGGAGACTGGATAAAAAAGCTGTGGTTCTTCTACACAATGGAGTATTACTCTGCCATAAAAAATGATAACTTTGAATCATTTATACTTAAATGGACATACTTTGAGGTTATCCTCATAAGTGAAATAAATAGGGCACAGATAGGTACATATCTCTGGTATGAGAAAATAAAGATGTAAATGAGTCCTAGAATTGTATGTTATATATTGTGAAATAGAAAATGCTCAATGTAAAATAGGAAGAAGGGGGAAAATGTTGAGATTGTAACAAAAAGAAAGGAAACAAATTTTGTGTATATGGTGGGGGCGGTAGGGTGGATAGGGCTATGGGAAAAAATGAGAATTAAGTTGTGTCTTATATTAGTATAAATTCCCATTATGGAGTGCAATCATGATGTGTATATGCAATGTACCAATAAAGATTAAAAAATTTAAAAATAAATTAAAAATGGAGAAATAGAGGAATGAAAAGAATTGGACCACAGTAAGAATGAAACCAAACAGGGTACACATTATGTCCTGTATATCTAACATCCACTACATATGGTGAGGAGATGTGAGTTTCAGAAGGGCTTCCAGCCCAGCTCCTAAGACCTTGCTGAATGAGACCCACATGGTTCCCTCTCTCCCCCTTCCTCTCCTTCTCCTCTGTCTTTCTCTTGCCAGCTCCACTCACAGCTTTCGTTTTCCTTGGCACATATTCCACATTTCTCACACCCCTGACTTCCTAAAGGCTTCATTCACCTTCAGCTTCATTCCTATGGCTTCACACACTGACTTCTTTAGGGCTTCTTAACTGCACTCTAAGGCGTTCATTTGAAATCTAAGTGGAAGTTTTCATGACTGTACAACTCTCATATTCTGTATACCTATAAGACCAGTATCCATGAATGATATCAAAATTTTCTACCAGCTCAGCTAGCAGCTAGGTCCCCTTGCACCATGACTACAACAGCCTCTGAGTGCCTAGACAGCTGAGCACAATGAAATGAATCCTGAGGAGCCAACCATCTCAGAGGCACTTCTTGAGCTAAGGTCCATGGATTTACACTTTTGCAGCCTTAAGCCTTCAATAGGTAGAGTCTTGCTGATTTCTAAGATACTTGCAGGGCATCTTTCTTCTGATCCTGTTCACAGCATTTTTCTTTGTAATAGCATTAAACTCTTCACTAACCCCATTTCCCTTAGCCCCAACTTTACACGCAGTTCACTTCAGGCCAAAATTTAAGTTTTTCAAATCTTTCTTTACTGCTTTTTGCTCCCAATTCTCCCTATAAATATGGATAAAAGTAACCAGAAATATTCATACCTGAATGATGGGCTGCCCTAATTTCCTTCACTAGATCAATTGGTCTACCACTCTTCATCTTTGCCCCCGCCATTTTACATCGGCAAAATGTAGACAAATTTTCTATCAGAGTATAACACACACAGCCCCAAGTCCAATTCTCAATAAACTCATGTTCCCCACTGAAACCTCATGAGCCCAGTCTTTAATGTCTACATTCCTATCAGCATTCCGGTCTTCTGAGATCTAACTAGAATCATCCATTAGCCTCTGCTTGTAGCACTCATGAGCTTCTCTAGCCCACATCTCCAAACTTCTCTAAGTATCTCCTGAAAATCAGTTCCAAAGACTTCTAAATCACATGGCCAGGTACCTTCACAGAAATAGCCCCATTCCCAATACCAATCTCCCGCATTAGTCAGTTTTCCCATTGTTGGGACACTTACAACTGTACAGCACTTACAACTTGAACAAATGGTTCATTTGGCTCACCGCTTCAGAGGATTTAGTCCATCATCAGTTGGCCCTACGGTGAAAGAGCATGGTTAGATCATGGCAGCCAGGAAGCAGAGCAAGGGAACAGCACTGCAGAGGAAGGCGCCAGAGGCCAGATTCAGATCCTAATGCCATCTTCTATCACCCACTCTGACATATCCAGAAGCATGCTATACTAATCCCCATGTGCTTTCCAAACTAATAAAGTGGACAATTAGGCTTAATCCTATCACAGATGGTTCAAGAAGGCCTTAGGATGAGGTTTCCCCAGCTGTTGGTCTCACATATTTCAGTCTCTGCAACCCCAGGTGCCAAGCCACTCAGAAGTCTAATCTCATAAATCTTTGTCATGCATTACACAAGAGGCTCACCCTGCTCCATGACACAGCCAGTTTAAACTAATGCTACAGTAAATACAACTGGGTAGCTGGCAGTGGGTTCCCTTAAGAAACCCTAGAAGGTAGTCCCTGAGAAAACCTCCCAAGTCTCTGGCAAGGAGGCTAAATCTTCACCCCAACTTTGCTTCCCCTTCCTGGTATGGTGTTGTGACTGAGAGGTGACTACTCAGCCAACTCTCCTTACATCCTCCATATGCATAATGGAGGAGAGAGTCTGATTTTCCCCAACTGTGGAACATGAGCAAACTGGTGTGCTCCCACAGTGCTTGAGAGGATACTGGTTTGATGACTGTACTTGTCCCTGTGCACTCAGTGCTAAATATAACCTGAGCCCTGCAGATAACAGGTGAGTGAGCGGCTGCATGTACCATGCTGCAGTGAGCTTTGAGGTGTTGCAGACCCTTCCCCAACACATCCCAGAGGGACAGGAGCCAGGTCTGCTGGCTTCCAACATGTGAAACACAAACACTAAAGTGCCAGCTTTGGAGGGTCATTAAATGAAATGAGCATGTGAAGAATGTCTACATACAGAACTGATTTTTAATATCCTTCATCTGTAAAGGAAAGACAATAATACCTTATAGGACTCATATGAGGGTTAAATGAAACAACTCATGTGAAACACTGAGTTTAATTCCAAACACATGTTAAATGTTGGTCTTTATTTTAGTCGAGAGTATATAAAATGATATACTAAAAAATTTCCATAAACAGGTCACAGATGTGTAAATATCATACCTTTTCTTTGGTATGAGAATATGAAGTTGTAAATGAGTTGTAGTATGTATAGTTGGTATTGCAAAGTGGAAAATATTTAAAGGAAAGAGTGTATGGGTAAATAACCAGGGGAAAATGAATGTGGTAAAAAAAAATTATGCTAGAAAATTTAATGCAAGATTATGTCTAGTCACTCAAAGCATTTTCAAAGTTTCAGATAACCTCTGTTGGTCTTTTCATAACAGTTGCAAAGAGAATTATAAACACACGTTTCCAACAGTAGTTCCAGGCACAGAATATAATGCTGTATGGTGGTTGTATTGTCATCAGTAGGTCTAATATAGAGCTCAACTGTGCAGTGCAGCCTGATGATCTTTTTAATGCACATATGAAGAAGTTGGTGGAAGCTGGTCTCTAACACAGTTATGGCTTAGTTTGAATTAAAATGTCTCCAAACGAAAAACAATTCCAGCCACAAACTCAAAATTCATGAATTAATACCACTAGACATTTCTCCTCAATTAATTCATTTTTAATCTTACAGTTAACTCAACATTCTTTCTTCGTTTTGTTTTGTTTTGGTTTTTTTTCGAGACAGGGTCTCACTTTGTGGTTCAGGCTGGCCCTGTGCTCAGCCTAAACTCACATCACAGCAATCCTCCTGCCTCTGCCTCCCAAGTGCTGGGATTACAGGCGTGAGCCACCACTCCCGGCACTGTAGTATATGGTACTGGTTGCTGTTGGGCGTGAGTCTCCATACCCAGTATGGTATGTGGTTACTGGGGATCGAACCCCAGTCCTTCTGCTTGCAAGACAGGTGCCAGAACCACTAAGCTAACTCCCCAACCTTCAACATTCTTTCTTAGCTGAGTTTGCCTTTACAAAGTAGAAGCCATCTCTGGACAACCTGGACTGAGGCTTTTTAAGTCAGGGCTGTCAGGTAACAAGTCTTCTCCCTTGGGTTACTATCTTGTCCCTTACTCTAGTTGAAGTTTTGAGACATTAAGTTATAAATAGTGTAACATGACTGTGTTATAAAGTAATTCACTGATGTTTGAGTCCAAATGCTGAGTTTGAATTTTAAGAGTCTAGTTGGTTTGTTGAGTCAAACTACAGGGCTTTTATGTGTCCCCAAGTTATCCAGGACACCCTGGGATAACCCATGAGTTCGCTGGTTGCTTTGCCAGGCTGTGTGAAGAAGGCCCCTCTCCACCTTATGCAATTGCTGTTATACTCACTAGACCTACTTCTAAATATGGACCCTCTCTTGAACAGAGGAAGCTGGATCTATAGTCAAGACCCAACAAAGACTGTTCTCCTTCATCTTTGCCATTTGTTTCCAGCCTGGGAGAGTAAGAAGGTAAACTTCACCCTCCTCTGAACCAGGACTCCCATTCACTAGGATGTCACAAAGAGGGATGTACTGTCTGATCTCTGTATAAATTAAGAACTTGCTTTTAAATGCACCATTGAATCAGGAAGTCAGCCTTGACCTAAAGGTAGCACAAACAAGATGTCTAGCCGTTTACATCCCAGAGAAAAGATAACACAGTTGAGAAGATCTGGACCCAGACTGGCTCTTAAGATGATAATGGCACTGAAAAAAAGCAAAATGTGGCCTTCTTTCCTGAAGTCAAATGGCTATTTACTTGCTGCTACAGGTGAATTGGACATAACAATAAGACTCAGCTGTGTACAGAATAAATCTTTCTCATATACATCAGATGCCTGCAATTCTTTCAATAAACATGACAACTTAAATTTTTTATTTAGATGTATTGTGACAGAAGTTATGGTTTAGATAAGTGTCCCCCAAAAGCCCATGTAAAGAGTTCAATGGCTGGCCTGCAGCACTATTAGGAAACCTTCCTTTAAGAAACAATTTCTCGTGGAAGGAAGATAGACCTTTGAGGGTGCATTCTTGAAGGGGATATTGGGACCATAGCCCCTTTCTCTTTCTCTTTTGCTTCTTGGTTACCATAAAGTAAGCAGCTTTACTCTACTACATGTTCCCTGCCACAACATGCTGCCTCAGGCTCAGAAGCAATGGAGCCAAGAAACCTGGACTGAGACCTCTAAAACCGTAAGCCAAAATCAACCATTCTTCCTTAAAAGTTTATGATTTTGTCAAGTGATGGAAAGCTAACACAATAGGCATGTTTTCTTTTTGCCTCAGGCACTCTGATCTCTGGCAACTGTCAAGACTCAAACCTCTAGGATTGAAGTCATACCAAGCAGAACTTCTCTTGCAACACTAAGACATAATACAGAGGCCTGATTCTCTAAGCCATCTAACCCAGGAGTAACTGAAAAGTATTCCAGCTGCAGTCACCACCTCCAATTGCAAAAAACAGGTACTAGCACACGGAGCCCTAAATGGGGCTTTAACAGCTACAAATTAAGATGGAAGTAACTAACTACAAAAAATTCTAAAGAGTATCTTGGAACAAAACAATGAAGGTCACAAACTCACAGGACCCAGCAGAGTGAACTCATTGGGTAAGGCAAGAAACTGAATGGAAAGCAGTAAAAGCAAAGAGTAAAAGAATCAAGAACAGGAAAACATAACAGGGCAAAATCAGTCCATGTCCATCATAACCATTAATGTTAATGGCCTCAATTCACCAATTAAAAGACACAGACTGGCAGAATGGATTAAGAAGCAAGATCCTACAATATTCTGCATACAAGAAACAAACCTAATTCAGAAAGAAAGATATAGACTGAAAATAAAAGCATGGAAAACAATTCTCCACCATGACATGAGTCTGCAAAAAAGCAGAAGTGCCTATCATATTTGCAAACAAAATAGATTTCAAACAAAAACTAATAAAAAGAGACAAAAAAGAGGCCAAGGATTTAGCTCAGAGGTTCTGGTATCTGTCTGGGAAGCACAAGGTCCTGAGTTTAATCCCTGGTACCACATATCACAAGGTGGGTGTCGGGGCTCATGCCTGTATTCCCGGCACTCAGAAGACAGAGACAGGAGGGTTGGCCATGAGTTCATGACTAGCCTGGGCTACACAGTAAGTTCAGGGTCAGCCTGAACTACAAAGAGAGACCCTGTATCAAAAAACTAAAAAAAAGAGAGAGAGGGAGGGACACTATATCTTCGTAGAGGGAATAATCCAAGAGAAAGAAATTATATTCATAAATATTTGTGCACCAAATTCTAGTGTACCCAACTACATAAAACAAATATTAATGGATATGAAAAGCCAGATAAGCACTAATACAATCGTAGTAGAGGACTGCAGTACCCCGCTGTCACAAATGGACAGGTCAACTGGCAAAAAAATCCATAAAGAAATGCTTGAACTGCACCAAACTTTTGAACAAATGGACTTAACAGATGCTTACAGAGTACTTCATCCCACAAAGTCAGAATATACATTCTTCTTAGATGCTCATGGGTCATTCTCCAAAACAGACCAGATGCTAGTGCATAAAGCATATTTAAGTAAATGCAAAGGAACTGAAGTTATCCTGTGTATATTGTCATTCTATACTGTCTTAAAATTGGAGCTGAATAGCAAAAGAAACTCTAAGATCCTCATGAATATTTGAAAATTGAGCAACATTCTGCTGAACAACCAATGGGTCACAGAAGAAATTATACATTTTTTTTACAATTAAATGATAACCCCAACATAACTACAGGAATTTATAGAACAAAATGAAAGCAGTTCCACAAGGGAAATTCATAGCAGGCAATGCCCACACAATAGAAAAACAAAACAAACTCAAATAAACAGTCTAATGCTGAATCTCAAATTACTAGAAAAAGAGGAACATCTCTTGTTTCTGGGTAGGAAGAACTAATATCATCAAAATGGCTATAATACCAAAACTCAATTGAAATTGACTTAATGTAATTTCAAATGAAATCCCAACATCATATTTCACAGAGTTTGAGAAAATAACCAAAAAATTCATCTGGAACCACAAAAGACCTAGAATAGCAAAAGCAACTCTGAGCAACAAGAACATAGCAGGGAATATCACAACCCCCAACTTGAAACTAAACTATACTATAAAGCCACTATAATAAAAACTGCATAGTACTGGTAACGTAACAGGCCTGAGGATCAATGGAACAGATTAGAAGGTCCAAAAACAACTCCAGATATAGTAAGTCACCTTATCTTTAACAAAGGAGCCAAATATCCCCAGTGGAAAAAAGACAGCCTCTTTAACAAACAGAACTGGAAAAACTGGGTTTCAATTTGCCAAAAATTAAAGCTAGACCTCTCTCTTTCACCATGCACTAAAGTAAAATCAAAGTGGATTTGAGACCTAAATATTAGAACAGAAACACTAAACCAGCTGCCAACAAGGGTAGGTAGAACTCTTGAAGACATTGGAATAGAGAAAGAATTTATGAACAAAACCTCCATAGCACTAGACCTAGCAGAAGGAAACAAACGGGATCTCATCTTGTTAAAAAGCTCCTGCACAGCAACAGAAATCATCAGCAGAGTGAAAAGACAACTGACAATATGGGGGGAAAAATCTCCACCAGCTGTTTCTCATACAAAGGGCTACTATCTAGAATACATAAAGATCTTTAAAAAAAATCAGCCTTTCCAAATTTAAAGACTCAGTTCAAAAATGGGCATCTGAAATGCACAGACAATTTTCACAAGAAGAAGTAAAAGCATCTAAGAAACATATGAAGAAATGCTCAACATCACTGGTGATTTGAGAGATGCAAATGAAAACAACACTGAGAGTTCATCTCACTCCACAAAAAAATGGCTGTTATCTCAAAATTCGCAAATGTTGGCAAGGCTTCATGGAGAAAGGAACCCTTCTCCACTGTTGATGGGATGCCAGGAACTTTGAACACTTACCTAGACTTATGGATGTCTGCCCTGCCCTGCCCTGTGGGATCAACTATTGGGATTACTGTGGACGTCTGCCTTGCCCTGTGGGATCTTCAATGACAAGGATTACTGCACTAGGATTATAGGCCTGAAGACTTACTTAGTGGGACTTATTTGGATTTAAGGATATCTGCCCTGCCCTATGGGATCTTCAACTACAGGGATTATTGTGGATGACCACCCCTGTTTTATGCATGCTAGGATTATGGGTGTGAAGGCTTGGTACCAAATAAAGGTGTAGCAAACTCAAGGGATTGGCCCCCTTCTGCTACTGTGGTGTTTGGCCTTCGGTTGCTGCTGCTCAGAGTAGCAAGAGTCTAGCCTGGACTCAGCCTTTTCCTCAAGGTTTCAACTTTGTTGTCTATTGGTTGTTAATCCTTTTGCTGTGGGATTCACAGGGAACTGGAGCTTGCCATGAGTGTTCTGGCTGTGTCCTCTTGCCATCTCCAAAAATGGAAATGCAGACTGCTGTAAACACTGTGGAAATCAATGTGGAGCTTCCTCAAAAAACTAGGATTAGAGGTCCCATTTGACCCTGCTATTTCCCTGCTAGGGATATACACGAAAGAATTAGAAAATTCATATTACAGTGACATATGTACACCTATGTTTATAGTAGCTCAATATGTTATAGCTAAAACTTGGAAACAACTCAAATGTCCATCAACTGATGCCTGGATAAAGAAGATGTGTTTTTTTATAAAATGGAATATTATTCAGCCATAAAGAATAATAAATTTGAGTCATTTATACTCAAATGGACAAACCTTGAGGACATACTCATAAGTGAAATAAATACATCACAGATATGTAAATACTATATCTTTTCTCAGAAACTGAAGACACAAATGAGTTCTAAAATGTAGGAGAGATATTTTGAAATAGAAAATATTCAAAGGGAAAAGGGGGTATGGGTAAATAAAGAAGGAAAAGAAAGCATTAGGCAGTTAAAAAAAAAGATATGAGGGGCCGGGGATATAGCTCAGTGGTTCCAGCGCCTGCCTTGCAAGCGCAAGGACCCGGGTTCGATCCCCGGGTAACCACATAACAATACTGGGCGTGGAGACTCACGCCCAGCAGCAACCAGTATCACATACCACAGTGCCGGGCGTGGTGGCTCACGCCTGTAATCCCAGCACTCGGGAGGCAGAGGCAGGAGGATTGCTGTGATGTGAGCTGGAGGCTGAGCTCAGGGCCAGCCTGAACCACAAAGCGAGATCCTGTCTCAAAAAACATTAAAAAAAAAAAAAAAAAAGATATGAAGCTTATGTATATGGGGGCAGGAAGTTGTAGGGTGCACAGGGAAATGGGGAAAAAATGAGAAGTCATGTCATGTACTGGTACAAATTCTTGATGTTAACTGTGATCATGATGTATATATAAAATGTGCCAAGAAAATCATTTAAAGAAAAGATGTGAGCAATTATTTTCCTCAGAAGTGTTTATTTTAATGTCATTTAATGAATCTCCTCCAGAATCAATCTGATATCTACCAATTAATCCTACTTTATAAGGAAGGAATATGGTCAGATAGAAGAGTCATTCAGGAGCCAGGCAGAAAAAGAGTGTTGTACACTGCTGACCAGGCCTAGACATAAAATAGTCATCAAAGAAAGGGTGAATTCTCTCTGTAGCCTTTCTCCCTGCTTCAAATCAGAGAAACACAGTTCTCAAGTCTAGAATTCTGCCCTTCAGATACTTGATATGAAGAAGCTGTTATTTCTGCATGAACCTTTTGTTTTTCTATGAACTTTCGGGGGGCTCTGAGATGATGCAGTAGAACCCCTCCATCGGCCAGTATCCCTATGCATCCTTCCTCTTCTACAAACACAGACCCACCACTCCCTGCTGCCCACAGACACACCCTTCCAACAGCAGGGTGGTCTGCAGTTTGCATCTTGAATACTTGACCATATAAGGAGAAAATTCCGAGTGAACCATAACACACAAGGCTAGGAAAATACTGAGAGATACTTACTGTTAAAAGAATTATCAGTTCTCAACAAATGTTTTCTGTTTCCTTTTAGAAGGGTTACTCTTCCTCTATTTCATTCACACACATTCCTGTTGGACATAAAGTCACTCAACTGGAGACTACAGAGCCTGATCCTTCCCTCTACCAAACAAGATACTAGGAGACTCAAACATAGTCTTAAACATAAGGGTTCTCAAATAGCTGGCCAGTCCAACTGCTCTGATTCCTGAAATCCAAGGAAGACAAGAAAATTTTTCTTTGAAGACCTGATATCTTATACATTTTGTGAGTGTTGAAACTCAGGACATTATAACTTACAGAGAGGGAAAATTGTACTTGTACAATTCAGTATCGATATATCAAATAAGCTCTGCTTCTAGCAATTTCTTGGAGCTGAGGTAACAACATTATCACAGACTTGGTATTTTAATACAAAAGCAATGCATTCTGTCACAGTTGTGGGGCTAGAAGTCTGAAATCAGGTGTTAGCAGGACTGTGCTCCCTCCAAAGACCCCAGGAGAGATTTCCATTCCTCGCCTTTCCAACTTTGGAGGACTACTGATGTTCCTTGGCCTGAGCCTTCTTCACTCTAATTTCTCCATGTCTGTCTCAAATCATCATCTTTATCTTTTAAGGATGCTTATCCAAGATAATCTCATCTCAAAAACCTTTATCTTGGGGCTGGGGATTTAGTCCAGTGATTCCAGTGTCTGCCTGGCAAGCGCAAGGTCCCAAGTTTGATTCCTCAGTAACCACATACCACATTGCCAGATGTGTTTTTTCTATAGTATGGAGTACTACTCTGCCATAAAGAATGACAAATTTGAGTCATTCATACTCAAATGGATGTACCTTCAGGACATACTCATAAGTGAAATAAATAGGTCACAGATACATAAATACCGTATCTTTTCAGATGAGAAACAAAAAATGAGTTCTATAATGTATGTTAGATATTGTACAATATAAACTATTCAAAGGGAAATGGGATGGGGTAAGTAATGAGAGGAAAGAAAAATCATGATGGTAATTTTAAAAATGGAGACAAATCTTTTTTTTTTTAATCTTTATTGGTACATTACATATATGCATTGTGATTACACTCCATAATGGGGATTTGTACCAGTATAAGACACAACTTAATTCTCATTTTTTCCCATAGCCCTACTCACCCAACTACCCCCCTATATACATAAAATTTGTTTCCTTTTTTGTTATAATATCATTAATTTTCCCTCTTCCCCCTATTTAACTTTGAGTATTTTCTATTTCACAATATATAACATACAATTGTAGAACTCATTTACATCTTCATTTTCTCATACCAGAGAAAAGATGCAATATGTACCTATCTGTGACCTATTTATTTCACTTATGAGGATATCCTCAAGGTATGTCCATTTAAGTATAAATGATTCCAACTTATCATTTTTTATGGCAGAGTAATACTCCATTCTGTAGAAGAACCACAGCTTTTTTATCCAGAAATGGAGACAAATCTTATGTAAATAGGGAGTGGGAGGTTTTAGGGTGGGTAGGCAAATGTGAAAAAATAAGAAGTCATGTCAATACTGGTACAAATTGTCAATGTTGAGTATGATCTTGATATATATATAAAATGTACCTATTTCACAATTAAAAAAAAAAGAAATAACACCTACAGCCTGGACTTTGGAACGACAAAAGCCTCTATAGCAAAACACATGCGCGCACACACACACACACACACACACAAGACTAGGAGTATCACTCAGTAGTAGAACATTTGCTTCACATTCTTGAGATGCTGTGTTCAACTTTTAATACCAGAAAAAAAAAATGAGAGATACAGGAAAATCAGTATAGTCACATTCTACCAAGATATATATTATCCAAAGTGAAACACACATACACCCACAAAAAAAGCTCAATTTCCCAGAATTTTCTATCAAGAAAAAGTTGCTCAAGCTGGCCTCGAACTTGAAGTCCCCCTGACTCAAAAAATTGAACAAATGAATGAGAAAGATAATAAATGAATTAGAAGACTTAAAAATAAACAAAAAGAATTAAAATAACTTTGAAAAAAAGAAGTCAAACCACAAAGTTTACAAATGAGGTTATTTAAATCAGTGTTTAATAGTTCAGCCAAGGAAATAAGACAACTAATGTCAACCTCTGGCTTCTGTATAGTAATATATATATATATATATATATATATATATATATATATATATATATATTGATTTCATCCCAGGAAACAGGGTAGCCAACTAATTCAAACCTAACGAATCTGCTGTTTACCTCAAGTGACCAAGTTGATCCCACTGACAACACAACGACAGGTCACTGGCACTTGGATGTGAACTTCAGGTACCCGGAGAACCAAACCACTGAAGCGCATTCAGACCCAGCCACCTCCTCTTGGATCTTGTCACTCCCTTGCTCCCTACTCCACAGCTCAAGTGCCAACCAGGCCACCACTGCAGGTGACTGAAACTGATGATTATGGTTAACAGGGGAGTTGCAACTACACATGCTGACAATCTCATCTGACTGGGTCTAGTTTTGACTCTAAGGATTGAAGGGTCTGATTTCTGCTTTAAAAGGCTGAATGTCTGCAGTAATGACAAATGTCAACATGCTACAGATGGCATAAGCGATGTGTCACCTTCTGACTCATTTAACATTTTTATTAGTGATCCACGAGAGTGAAAGTGGCATGTTAATATTATCTGCAAGTGACATCGTATGGGACAATGAGCACATAGGAAGGTAACGCAGACAGTCCCAGGGGTTTGAACAAAGGAGAGAAATAAAAGTGAACTGGGCAGAAAGAGATGAGCTAATAGGTGGGGGGAGGGGAGGACAGCAAACCATTGATAGTGGATGAATGAGTTGACCAGCCTGAGCAGATGATGGAAACTTAGAGTGAGTCACAGCCCATCACGCTGCTCACCAGTCAAAGCTGAAGCCATCGCTGTCAGTCACTCTGTTAGTGTGGGGAAGTAGGGATCCTTGCATATTAAAAACTACTAGGGCAGTGCATCTGAGAGGGTGGGCATGGGACAGGTGACCCAAGGAAGAAGAGAAGACATAGACGAAGCCTGCTGCAGAGGCCCAGGGTGCAGAGCGTTTCCGATAACTCTGCATTTTACTGTTACAAAGTGAACATAACCTCAAACTCTCTCTGTCTTGAGTTGGTACGAACAAAGCATCATGTCAGGTCCACAGATAGTAAAACCATACACATTTTTGGCCTACTCTACTCTTCCTAGCTCTCAAATTCTCACTTATCTTCTCTAACTTTGAAGGAAATCTTCCTTACTGAAGGAAACTATCTCTGGGTGTATCCAGCAGTCTCTCTACCCTTCGTAATCAAGGACTAAAGATATAAAACTGTGTGTCTGTGTGTGTCTGTGCATGTGTGTTACTGGGGATTGAACCCCAGGAGCACTCAGCTACATCCCAACCCTTTTATTTTTATTTTAGTGTAATTTTAAGACAATTACAACTACTGATTTTAAGACAAGTTCCTGCTAAGTTGCTCAAGCTGGCCTCGAACTTGAAGTCCCCCTGATTCAACCTCCAAAGTAGCTGGGATTGCAAGCATGCACCACCTTCTCCAGATGGATATAGAACAATCCCCCCACCACCACCCGCCTTCCCCTCTCTCTGTGTATCTTCATAAAGCACCAAAACCTGTTGCCAAAATAGAGAACTGGATGACTTGGGGGTGAAGGACTAAATAGGCGGCAGAGGCAAAGGAGCTCCACTTCAATCTGTTTTATCTGAGAGTTTACGTGAAATTTCACCTATCATTTCCTATTAACAGCTTTTGAAATTGTTGTCATTGGTTTCCCGCCTTTATTCTTCCTCATCTGTCAGCAAGCTCACCCTTAAGCAATTAACTGTTCATTAACACCTTCACAAAAAATAAACGGAAGGAAATGGAAAAAAGTAGGGGGGAAAATGCCATGAGCACCAACTTTGAGACAGAAAATGGTTTCATTAATACCTTAAATAATGTCTAACTAAGAACTGTATAGGGATAACTATCAAATCCTTAAACCAAAAAAAAAAAAAAAATGTTCCTTTCTTTTTTCTTTTTTGGCTTTGCTTTTTACTTTTTTCTTGGATTTTTGTGTTATTATATCACCTTTGACACTCAGAATCTTGGAATACTACCTACTTTATTGTTAACTTTTTTGTTTATAGAAAAGAATATGGATGGGTGATTCTTCTCTGCCTGATACTTTGTACAAAGGAGTTTCCTATTGGAAACTTGCAATGTGGTGAACAGGAAGGAGAAAAGAGAACTTACCTAGTTCACAACAGAGGTCCCGGGAAGAAGTGGTTACCTCTGGGAGACATGGCTGACCACGGATCTCAGTAGCACAACAGTTAGCTTCTAAAAGAAAATGAGGATTTATCAGGCAGGCAAAGAATCCAGTTTTGAATTTGGAAAAGTCCAGCATTTTTATCAGCCACAGAATGGCCAAGAATGCTTGTAGTAGAGACCTATTCATGTAATTACAACTGAACAAAGTCAGGCTTCTCCAAAGGACAAAGCAGCCTTAGGTAGGTAGTGAATTATGGATGCTTTATGCAAAAATGGATGAGTCAGAATGAAAATGTGTGGGCAAGAAGAGATTTTGCGATCTCACGATTTTTGAAGAATCTCTCTGTGAATATCAAATCTTGACACAGGAGGTTCCATTTTTTTCAAAACAAATCCTGACACAGTCAGATGTTGAAAAGCCATCTCAGATTTCACGTGTCCAAGATCAAGTTCACTGTCCCTTCCAAATACTCCTTCTCAACAAATGGCAACACTGTCCTTCCAGCTGTTCAGATGAAAAACCATATACACCTCCTACATCCAATGCATCAGTTCATTTCTCTGGCTGGCCTTCCAAGTACACTCTCAAGGTGGGCCCTTTGACCACCAACCAACCCTGCTCTGATCCAGTAATTCCTAGCTGTTTTTCTTCTTCCACACTTGCCACATAGATTCTGTTCACTTGACAGCAGCCCAAATAATCATGTGCAATCTTATGATCAGATTTCTCCGTCCAGAGACTTTCCAATGGTTTCTCTTTTCACTCAAAGTGAAATCGGAAGTCCTCAGAGTGACCTGGGCCCTTACCTGCATCTTCCCCTTGACCAAACCTCCTTGGCAATCCCAGACCAGGTGTGCTCCTTGTTCATGGCTTCCGCTCTCTGTCCATCAGATCTCTGATCCTGTGTCAGCTAACTAGAGAGACGTGTCTTTCACATCCTTCCTGAGATAGCAACCACTCACTCATACTCCATCCTCCTTGTCTGACCTTATTTTCTCCAAGCATTTTCACCAGCTACTGTAGCTGATGATGTGTTGGTTAGCTATTCCCTCAACATCCCACCAACTACAGGATAGCTCCCCAGGGAAGGCACTGTTTCTCTGCTCTATTCTCAAACCCAGAACAATGGCCTACATGTCACAAAAATTCAAAAATCCTTGCTGAATAAATAATAGCCTTCATGTATCTGTTTATAACTTCCTTTTATTTCCTTAGCATCATTTTTAAGCAAAAGAGTTCTCGAGGAATTTCTAACTTACTCAAGCTGGTCTACAGTGGATGATCTGTCCAGCTTGGGCTTGAGAGCAGAGAATGCCCACCTGCCCATGCTTAGTGACAGGAGAGGCCCTCTCAGGTGGAGATCCTAGAAGGAACAGATGGAACTAGGACAGGTCCAGAGAGGAAAGCACAGGGGGGACTTGGGTCAGCCTAAAGGAGTAATCTGTCCTCCATCCTCTCATAATTTTTTTCATCAAAAAAAAATGTTCTATAAGTGGGAACAGCAAGTTATTAAACCATGATGTACAGCACTGCCCATTTTTAAATTTTTATAATACATTATGTACAGAGATATCAAAAAATTGTGTAGAATAATGTTCATGTAACTGGTTTCACTTGTCTCTAGAAGTGAACTGCTAAGCAAATTTTTTTATTTAAAAGTAATTTTTACTTGTGCTATATAAAATGTTTCTAAGTAGAGGAAATTAATAATTGCTCCAAGTGGTGGGCATGGCAGTGCACACCTGTAATTCCAGCACTTGGGAGGCCTAAGGCAGAAGGATTCCACAAGATCAAGGCCTGGGCTACAGAGCAAGACCCTATCTCAGAAAAATTTGCTGTCAGTATGTGTTATTATCTATTAATTATTTTGATTGTACTAATCTTTTCACAGCATATCTATATCTCATATATGATTTTATACTTAAACATAGATGATTTGGTCAATTATACTAGAAAAGAAAAATCCAGAATGAACAAGTGACTTGGTCAAGGTCATAAAAAATACTAACTGGAGAATTGGAATTACAAATAAATCTTCTCATTATGTTCAGTGCATTTTAACCGCATTTGTGAGAGAAAAAAATAATTCGTACAACTTTTTAAAGTTTGAGTTTAATTTTATTTCTGTATTTTAATAGATGAATCCACTTCAACACCAGCCCTTTTATAGTTCATGTATTTTGCAATGATTTGCATAAAGATAAAGAAAGTATGCTGATCTAATTTGCATGTGACACAAATCTAGAGGGAAATAGCTAGTATAATGAATGACAGAATCATGATCAAAAAGATGTTGATGAGATAGAGCAATGAGCCAAAAACTAATGAGATAACATTTAGCAGAAATCCAAAAATTTGACTACAATAACAGGAAGGAAGGAGGCATGATGCATGAGCAATGCCTATGAAAAATGTGCAGGTGCTTTAGATCACAGAGGCCATTCGATCAGAGAATCAAAGGAATGTCCAGGTCTGGGTCTGGTAATTCTGACTGGTAAGCCCTGACAAGTGTGTTTCATAAGTGTCACAGAGATTCTGAAGTACACCCCAACCTGAGGACAACCAGTCTACAGCACAATCAGGATCAATCATGAATGTAACATGGCACTACAGACACCAGTGTGGTCTTGGGCTTCACCAGCAGAAATATAGATTCTAAAATACATTCTAATGTATGTCCTCTGAACTATGTAATCATTTGTCTGTTTATCATTATTCATAGGCTTTTTGTGAAGTGCCTATTAAGAGTAAGGCGCTAGGTTTCCTACAGTTAAAGGACAGACATAGCCCTGTACTCACAGAGCTTATAATCATTTGGAAGATGTCCATGCTTGTTTAACTGGCATCCCAGACTTCATCAACCTATGAGCCACCTAAGGACTACTTTCAATTTTACTCCAGATCTTCACGTTTTTCATCTTTACATGACTATCTCAAAGAGCTGCTGAGATTTTCCTCCCTAGTTATTGCCAAGAATCTCTAAAAGTCTTATAACGGCCCCACAATTCACTCTCCCCTTCTCTCACTTCTCCGTGGGAGGCTGGGACCTTATGTTCAATCCAAGAGGCTACATTCTCTAACCTGTTCTGGGCAGGGCTGTGGTCCTCTGGCTGATGAACCAATTGGTTTAAGGGAGAGAAATTAGAGGGCTGCAAACCATTAGGGTGCTGGTCATGTGATCCTGGTATTAGACAGTGAGCATCTGACCTACGTAAGGCATCAGAATAAAAAGGGAAAGGGAAAGGGTCTCAAAGGACTTAGCAACCCCTTAGTGCAGAGTGAAGGAAAACAGGAAGAGTGAAATGTCAGACTGGATCCACTATTTCAAGTCTAGGTCTATGGAAACAAGGCAACATCATTATCAAAAAAAATTTAAAAATAAAAAGGATATTTGGGTTGGGGAAGAGAACAAGGAGGAGATAAAATAAGCATAAAAAGTTATTTATTCCATTTTGGACACTCCTGAGATCAAGGTCTAGTGGAAACCCACATGGAAATGTCCACAGGACAGTGAGGAAGATAGAAATGATCTCCACTGGAGAATGTTGAAGTCGAGGGGGTAAAAAACACTAAATTAAATAAGCAAGTGATCATTTATGACCCTGGAGAGAATCACATCTGGAGAGATGTGGAGACAGAAAGTAAAATGCCAAGGTGAGTTAAGAAGGTAGCCAACTGGAGGAAGTAGAAAAGATACAACATTCCCTTCCCTGATTAAAAATTACTACCAATTTATTGTGAAATAAAAATGTAAGGGAATTTAAAGAAAATTCCCCTCCAATCCATCCTATATAAACACTGTAAACATCTTGGCAGTTTCCACTAGACATTTGTCTATGCATATATTAGAAAGATCTGTGGTTTTTAATTGGAAGGTAAGTTTATTTCTGATTGTTTCATATAACATATATGGAGAATTTTTCCATGTAATTAGTTGTCTAATGCTGTCTTTAATTTTTTGAGTACTGTCTAATTTTTGCCTAAACCAAAGTTTCCATCAACA